>PVIH01006113.1:0-115093 GCA_004025045.1 Sigmodon hispidus | reverse complement strand
CACTCTTGAGGGAGGGGGGAAAGAACTGGATTTGGCCAGAATTGGAGACTGATCTAAGCATTATTGGGTCAGGGGGACCATAGGACTGTCTGCTCCCTGCCCAGGGAGGGGATGGGGAGTTGCAGAGGAAAAAATGACCAGAAGTGTTGGGAGGGGGAAGAGACCTTGAATAAGGATATACAGGGATGGTAAAAAAAAATTCAGAGGGAAAGATGAACACAAAGAAAATATAGGTGTAGCAATCTTATTTGTATTTCTTCCCTTGATAAGCCATGCTTATCATTCTTATCCTCTGTATAGTTATTGTTAACTCTTCCACATTTTAAATTCTTTTTACTGTGTTTTTTTTGATAAATACAAAATAAAGAAGGAAAAAAAGAACAAATAGTAGAAGAAGATATTTATGGTAGGCATAGAAAGATTCGGGCATTAGAAGCAATGAGGAGTAAGACTAATGAAGCTAGAATATAGCTGAATGAGATTCAACTGGGGTGTTTCTTCTCATATTTCAGCATTTCCCCTATATCTGGCTCTGAGTTTCTTTTAATATAGCTGGAACCATGCAACAAAACATAAGGAACAAAGTATCACTATTTCAAGCTGCAAAGAAAAAAGAGCATATAACATATAAAGGCAGACATATGAGAAATAAATCTGACTTCTCAATGGAGCCTAAAATCCGAAACAGCCTGAATTATTTTGCTGTAGACTCTAAGGGACTGGAGATTACAGATCAGAGTAAAACTTTCAATATGCATAAATGGAAAAAATAAGAAATTCCATGAAATTTAAGCAATATGCATCTACAAATACAGCCCTACATAGAATGGGAGATACAATGATTAACAAACTACAGTGAAAAGGTTTGACTTAAAAAGATAGATAATTGAATTTACTTTAATCCAAAAATCAAGTGTTAAACTCAAAATAGTTCACATTGCTATGGATTTTGGTTTATGAAACCAAATTGAAGGTTAATTTTATTATAATGTATGTATATTTCTACTCTTGTTTAAGATATTATGTTTAGGCAATTCCCTTAAAATTAAAATATGAAACTAAGAAATGCATATTAATAGTCATCTGTGATAACCAAACTTATAGTCATGTTAGTTAGAATTTTTTTATTTAATTTTATTTTTTTTTAATTTTGAATAAAGAAGTCACATTTTCTGTATATCCTTAATCAAGATCTCTTCCCCCTCCCACCACATCAGGTCATTCTTTCTTCTCTACCTCTCCCCCCACCAGGGCAGTGGTTCCCAAGGTCCCAAGGTCCCAATATTGCTTAGTTCAGACTCCACTCCTGCCAAATCCACTTATATCTCCCCAACATCAAGACTGAGTAAGATGTTCCTCTAGGGGGAGGGGGATCCAAGGGGTCAGTCTAAGGGGTTTACGATCCCAAGTTGTTCAGTGGTTGTGGTTTGCAGCTTGGGCATGCTTTGCTTTTTTTTGGTTTTTGGTTTTTGTTTGTTTGTTTGTGTGCTTGTCTTTAGAGTTCACTAATTAGTGAGCACATCCCCTGCTTGTATTTCTGGGTTGGTGATACCTCTCTCAGGAGGATATTGTCCAAATCCATCCATTTTCCTGCAAACTTTAGGATATCAGTTTTTCTTACTGCTGAGTAGTATTCCATTGTGTAGATGTGCCACAGTTTGTTGATACAATCTTCAGGTGAGGGGCATCTAGGTTGTTTCCAGGTTCTTGCAATTACAAAAAAATGATGCTATGAACATAGTTGAGCTAATGTCATTGGAATGTGACTGTGCCTTTTTAGGGTATACACTCAGAAGTGGTATTGCTGGGTCCTTGAGGAGATTGATTCTCAGTTTTCTGAGAAACCACCACAATGTATTCCACAGTGGCTGGATAAGCTTACACTCCCATCAACAATGGAGGAGTGTTGCCCTTGTTCCACACCCTCTCCAGCATAGGCAGTCATCTATGTCTTTTATCTTAACCAATCTGACAGGTGTTAGGTGGTATCTCTAAGTTGTTTTGATTTGCATTTTTCTGATGGCTAAAGATGATGAGCACTTTTTAAAGTGCCTTTCAGTCATTCATAATTCTTCTGCTGAGAATTCCCTTTTTGGTTCTGAACCCCATTTTTTGACTGGGTTATTCAAGATTTTGGGCTCTAGATATTTGAGTTCTTTATATATCTTAGAGGTCAATCCTCTATAACTTGTTGGGTTGGTGAAAAATCTTTTCCAATTCTGTAGGCTGTGGTTTTGTCCTATTGACAGTGTTCTTGGCTTTAAAGAAGCTTTTCAGCTTCAGGAGATCCCAGTTGTCGTTTGTTGATCTTAGTGTCTGTGCCACTGGTGTTTTACTTAGGAAGTGTTTGCCTGCACCAATTCATAGAAGTATATTTCCCATGTTCTTTTCTATCAAGTTCAAAGTGGCTGGGGTTATGTTGAGATATTTGATCCACTTGGATTTGAATTTTGTGCAGGATGAAAGGCATGGATCTATTTGCTTTTTTTGCACACTATCTAGGTATGCAAACATTGTTTGTTAAATATATTATCTTTTTTTCTATTGAATATTTTGGGCCTCTTTGTGAAAGATCAGGTGTTCATATGTTTTTGGGTTAATGTATGGATCCTCATTTCTGTTCTATTGATCCACAAGTCTGTTTCTATGCCAGTACCAGGCTGTTTTTATTACTGTCAGCTCTATAGTATAACTTGAAGTCAGGGATGGTGATGCCTCCTGAAGTTCTTTTGTTGACCAAAATTGTTTTGGCAATCCTGGCTTTCCTGTTATTCAAACGAAATTGAGCATTGTTCTTTCAAGGTCTGAAAAATAGATGAACTGCATTGGCCTATGAAAAAAAGGCTTAAAAAAATAGAAGAAAATACAAACAAAAAATTGGAAGTGATGAACAAATCTATGAAAGAAACATGCCAGGAATTAAAAGCTGAAATAAAAGCTGAAATACAAGCAATAAAAAAGGCACAAAATGAGGCAAAGATGGAAATAGAAAACCTGAAGAAAAAAGCTAGAACCACAGATACAAGCATAACAAACAGAGTTCAAGAGATGGAAGATAGAATCTCTGAAGTGGAAGACTCAGTAGCTCAAATAGAAATATCAGTCAAAGAAAATAGTAAAACTAAAAAAGCCGTAACTCAAAATGTTCAGGAAATTTGGGACACCATGAAAAGACCTAATTTGAGAATAATAGGAATAGAAGGAGGAGAAGAATACCAGCTCAAAGGCACAGATAATGTTTTCAATAAAATCATAGAAGAAAACTTTCCTAACCTGTAGAAGGAAATGTCTATACAGATACAAGAAGCTTATAATACACCAAATAGATATGACCTCCCAAAAAAGTCAGCGCACCACATTATAATCAAGCCACAAAACATACAGAACAAAGAAAAAATTTTAAGAGCTGCAAAAGAAAAGGGCCACCTCACATATAAAGGCAGACCCATCAGAATAACGCCTGACTATTCAATGGAAATGATGAAAGCTAGAAGGGCTTGGTCAGAAGTTATACAGACGCTAAAACAACATGGCTGCCAAACTAGAATACTGTACCCTGCAAAATTATCAATTACCGTAGATGGAGTAAACAAGGTATTTCAGGACAAAGTCAGACTGAAAGAATATCTATCTACCAATCCAGCACTACAGAGAGTATTAGAGGGAAAACTCCAACCTAAGGACCCCAGATACACCCACAAAATCACAAACAACCAAAAAGTCCACAGAAGAATACCCTAGAGAAAGGAAATACAAACAAGTTGCCACCAAAAATGGCAGGAAATATGAATCAATGGTCACTAATTTTCCTTAATATCCATGGTTTCAACTCTCCTATAAAAAGTCACACACTAACAAGATGGATACAACAACAGAAGCCATCCTTCTGTTGCCTACAAGAAATACACCTCAACCGCAAAGACAGACACAGGCTTAGAATAATGGGTTGGGGAAAGATTTTCCAGTCAAACGGTCCTAAGAAACAAGCAGGGGTTGCAATACTAATACCTAACAAAGTAGACTTTAAGCTAAAAGCAATTAAAAGGGACCAAGAAGGTCACTACTTATTCATCACAGGAAAAATTGGTCAAGAGGAGATTTCAATCTTAAATATTTATGCCCCTAATATAGGGGCACCTACTTATGTAAACGAAACACTGCTAAAGCTCGAATCCCACATCAATTCTTACACCCTAATAGTGGGAGACTTCAATACCCCACATTCAACCCTGGATAGATCAACCACACAGAGCCTCAACAGAGAAATAAGGAGTCTAAAAAGAGATTGTGATGCAAATGGATTTCATACATATCTAAGAGCCTTCCACCCAAAGGCAAAGGAATATATATATTTCTCAGCTCCTCATGGAACTTTCTCCAAAATTGACCACATAATTGGTCATAAAACAAATATCAACAGATACAAAAAAATGGAAATAATCCCTTGTAACTTATCGGACCACAAGGGCCTAAAGTTAGAGTTCAACAACATCAAAACCCAAAGAAAGCCTACCAAGTCATGGAAACTAAACATCACTCAGCTGAACCATCTCTGGGTCAAGGAAGAAATTGAGAAAGAAATCAAAGTCTTCCTAGAATTTAATGAAAATGAATCCACAACGTATCCAAACTTGTGGGACACAATGAAAGCAGTCTTAAGAGGAAAATTCATAGTGCTAGATGCCTATATGAAAAACCTAGAGAAATCCCACACTAGAGACCTAACAGCGCAGCTGAAAGCCTTAGAACAATTAGAAGCAAACTCACCTTGAAAGAATAGATGGCAGGAAATAATTAAATTTATAGCTGAAATCAATACAATTGAAACAAAAAGAACAATACAAAGAATCAAAGAATCTAAGAGTTGGTCCTTTGAGAAAGTTAACAAGATAGATAAGCCCTTATCCAAACTAATCAAAAAACAGAGAGAGAGAGAGAGTATTCAAAGCAACAAAATCAGAAATGAAAAGGGGGACATAAAAACAGACCCCCAGGAAATACAGAGAATTATCAGATCATATTTTGAAAATCTGTATTCCACAAAAATGGAAAACCTAGGAGTAATGGACAGCTTTCTGGACAGGTACCATCTACCAAAATTAAATGAAGATTAGATTAATTACATAAACAGGCCTATAACCCTTAAGGAAATTGAAGCTGTCATTAAAAACCTGCCCAAAAATAAAAGCCCTGTTCCAGATTGTTTCAGTGCTGAATTCTACCAGACATTCAAAGAAGAATTACTACCGTTACTCCTCAAACTATTTCACACAGTAGAAACTGAAGGAATATAACCAAATTTCTTTGATGAGGCCACAATCAACCTAATACCCAAGCCACTGAAAGACACAACAAAGAAGGAGAATTACAGACCAATTTCCCTCATGAATATTGATGCGAAAATTCTCAACAAAATTTTGGCAAACTGTATCCAACAATGTATAAAAGATATCATCCACCACGATCAAGTAGGCTTCATCCCCAAAATGCAGGGCTGGTTTAACATATGAAAAACTCTAAATGTTATCCATCATATAAACAAACTAAAGGAACAAAACCACATGATCATATCCTTAGATGCAGAAAAAGCCTTTGAAAAAATCCAACACTCTTTTATGATTAAAGCCCTGGAGAGATCAGGAATAAAGGGAGAATACCTAAATATAATTAGGGCGATTTACAAGAAGCCGACAGCCAGTATCAAACTTAATGGAAAAAAACTCAAAGCAGTCCCACTAAAGTCAGGAACTAGACAAGGATGTCCTCTCTCCCCTTATCTCTTCAATATAGTTCTCGAAGTTTTAGCTAAAGCAATAAGGGAATGGAAAGAGATTAAGGGCATACAAATTGGAAAAGAAGAAGTGAAGCTATCTCTATTTGCAGATGATATGATTGTATATACAAGTGACCCACAAAATTCTTCCAAGGAACTGCTACAGCTGATAAACACCTTCAGCAATGTAGCAGAATACAAGAATAACTCAAAGAAATCAGTAGCCCTTCTATACACTAAAGACAGAAGAGCTGAAAAAGAAATAAGGGAAACATTACCCTTCATATTAGCAGCAAATAGTATTCAATACCTTGGAGTAACTATAACCAAAGAAGTAACAGACCTATTTGACAAAAATTTAAAATAATTGAAGAAAGAAATTTAAGAGGATATCAGAAAATGGAAAGCTCTCCCATGTTCCATGATCAGTAGGATCAACATAGTAAAAATGGTAATTCTACCAAAGGAAATCTACAGATTCAATGCATTGCCCATCAAAATCACAACACAATATTTTTTGGACCTTGAAAGAACAATACTCAATTTCATTTGGAATAAAAGGAAAGTCAGGATTGCCAAAACAATTTTACTCAACAAAAGAACCTCAGAAGGTATCACCATCCCTGACTTCAAGCTATACTATAGAGCTATGGTAAAAAAAAAACCAGCCTGGTACTGGCATAAAAACAGACTTGTGGACCAATGGAATAGAATTGAGGATCCAGACATTAACCCAAAAACCTATGAATACCTGATCTTTGACAAAGTGGCCCAAAACATTCAATGGAAAAAAGATAGTATATTTAACAAATGGTGTTGGCATAGCTGGATGGAAGTGTGTAGAAAAATGCAAATAGATCCGAGCCTGTCACCCTGCACAAAACTCAAATCCAAGTGGATCAAAGACCTCAACATGAACCCAGCCACTTTGAACTTGATAGAAAAGAAAGTGGGAAGTACACTTCTACAATTTGCATAGGCAACCACTTCCTAAATATAACACCAGTGGCACAGACACTAAGACCAACAATCAATAAGTGGGATCTCCTGAAGCTGGGGACCTTCTGCAAAGCCAAGGACACTGTTAATAAAACAAAACACCAGCCTACAGAATGGGTAAAGATTTTCACCAAGCCTACAAGTGATAGAGGACTGATCTCTAAGGTATATAAAGAGCTCAAGAATTTAGAGCCCAAAACCTTGAATAACCCTATCAAAAAATGGGGTACAGATCTAAAAAGGGAATTCTCAGCAGAGGAAATAGTAATGGCTGAAAGGCACCTGAAAAACTGCTCTTCATCTTTAGCCATCAGAGAAATGCAAATCAAAACAACTTTGAGATACCACCTAACACCTGTTAGATTGGCTAAGATAAAAGGCACAGATGAGAGCCTATGTTGGAGAGGATGTGGAACAAGGAGAACACTCCTCCATTGTTGATAGGAGTGTAAGCTTGTTCATCCCCTTTGGAATGCAATATGGCGGTTTCTCAGAAAATTGAGAATCAATCTCCCCAAGGACCCAGCAATACCACTTCTGGGTGTATACCTTAAAGAGGCATATTCACACTCCAAAGGTATTAGCTCAACTATGTTCATAGCAGCATTATTTGTAATAGCAAGAACCTGGAAACAACTTAGATGTCCCTCAACTGAAGAATGGATTAACAAACTGTGGTACATCTACACAATGCAATACTACTCAGCAGTAAGAAAAAATGATATCCTAAAATTCGCAGGCAAATGGATGGATTTGGAGAATATCCTCCTGATGGAGGTATCACAATCTCAGAAAGATAAGCAGGGGATGTACTCTCTCATTAGTGGTCTCTAAACAAACAAACAAGAAAAAAATCCAAGCATGCCCAAGCTGCAAACCACAACCACTGAACAGCTTGGGATCAGAAACACCCTGGACTGACCCTTCAAACCCCACTCCAACTATAAGAACACCTGACTCACTCTTGAGGGAGGATGGACAAAACTGGATTTGGCCAAGAGTGGAGACTGATCCAAACATTATTGTATGAATGGGACCAAAGGACTGTCTGCTCCCTGCCCAGGGAGGGGATGGGGAGTTGTGGAGAGGAAAAATGACCTAATGTGGTGGGAGAGGGAAGGGACCTTGAATAAGGATATACAGGGATCGAAAAAAAAAATTCAGAGTGAAAGCTGAACACAAAGTAAATACATGAGTATCAATCTTATTTGCATTATCACCCTTGATAAGTCATGCTTATGATACTTATCTTTATAGTTATTGTTAACTTTTCAGCATTTTAAATCATTTTACTGTTTTTTCATAAATACAGAATAAATAAAGAAGAAAAAAAGAAACTAATAGAAGCTTTAAAAAAGGATTTAAAAAACACCCTTAAAGAATTAGAAGAAAACACAAACAGAAAATAAGAAGACTTGAATAAATCCTTTAATGAAAATAAAGAAAAGCAAGAAAATGAAAACAAACAAGTGAAAGAAATTTACCAAGAATTAAGCATTGAAATCGAAGCCATAAGAAAGGCACAAACCAAGACAAAACCAAAAATAGAAAATGTGCAAATATGACCCAAACCACAGATTCAAGCATAACCAACAGAATCCAAGAGATGGAAGAGAAAATCCCAAGGCTGGAAGACTCAATATTAGTAATATATACATCAATTAAAGGAAACACTAAAATCAAAACAGTCATTATTCAAAATGTCCAGGAAATTTGGGATACCATGAAAAGACCAAACCTTAGAATAATTTGAATCGAAGGAGGATACCAGCTGAAAGGCACAGAAAAATATCCAACAAAATCATAGAAGAAAACTTCTCCAACCTAAAGATGAAAATGCTTATAAAAATACAGGAAGCCTACAGAACACCAAATCGACTAAGACCCACAAAAAAAAAAACATTTGCTTGCCATATAATAATCAAGCCTCTAAACCTACAGAACAAAGAAAAAATACTAAGAGCTTCAAAGGAAAAAGGTCAAATATATAAAGGCAGACCCATCAGAATAACACCCAATTATTCAATGGAAACAATGAAAGCAAGAAGGTCCTGGTCAGACATTATAGAGACACTAAAATGCATGGATGCCAACTTAGAGTACTGTACCCAGCAAAACTAGCAATCAACATAGATGGAGTAAATAAGATATGTCACAAAATAAGCAGAATTAAACAATGCCTAACCACAAGTCCTGCCCTACAAAAGCCCTAGAGGGAACACTCCAACCTAAGGAAGCCAGAAACACCCATGTAAACACAGACAAATGATAACCCCACAGAAGAACCTCCTGTCCAAAAAAGAGGAAACATAAGCTACTACCAAAACTGATGGGAAATACTGATCATTGGTCATTAATATCCCTTAATATCAATGGACTCAATTCACCTCTGAAAAAACACACCCTAACACTATGAATACAAATACAGAAACCATCCTTCTGCCGAATACAAGAAATGCTTCTCAACTTTAAAGACAGACACAGGCTCAGAGTAAAGGGTTGGGAAAAGACTTTCCAATCAAATGGTCCTAAGAAAAAAACTGGTGTAGACATTTTAATATCTAACAAAATAGAATTTAAACTAAAATCAATAAAAAGAGACCAGGAAGGTCATTATTTATTCATGTCAGGATAAATTCACCAAGATGAAATCTGAATCCTGAATATCTATGTCTCTAATACAAGGACACCTACATATGTTAAAAAAAAAAAAACACTTCTAAAGCTTAAACCGCATATCAAACCTGAGTCACTAATAGTGGGAGACTTCAGTATCCCAATTTCAACCATACAGAAAGTCAACAGAGAAAAAAAAAGAGATACAGCAGAAATTATGACCCAAATGAACTTAGAAGATATGTACTGAACCCTACACCCAAACAAAAAGGAAAATACATATTTCTCAGCACCACATGGAACTTTCTCTAAAACTGACCAAATGCTAGGTCATAAAGCAAATATCAACAGGTACCAAAAAGTGGATGTAACTCCCTGTACCATTTCAGATCACCGTGGTCTAAAGTTAGAGTTCAATAACATCAAGGATCACAGAAAACATACCAACTCAAGGAAACTAAACAAGAGTCAACTGAACCATCTCTGGGTCAAGGAATAAATTAAAAAGAAAGCAAAGATTTCCTAGAATTTAATGAAAATGAATATATGACATACCCAGACATATGGGATACAATGAAAGCAGTCTTATGAGGAAAATTCATAGCAATAGATGCCTACATGGAAAGACTAGAGAAATACCACACAATAGAATTATCAGCACAGCTGAGGGTCCTAGAACAATTAGAAGTAAACACACCTAGAAGGAATATATGGCAGGAAATAATCTAAATTAGAGCTGAAACTAGGACAATTGAAACAAAAAGAACAATAAAAAAAATCAATGAATCAAAGAGTTGGTTCTTTGAAAAAGTCAACAAGATAAATAACACTTATCCAAAATAACGAAAAAGCAGAGAGAGAGTATTCAAATCAACAAAATCAGAAATGAAAAGGGGGACATAACAACAGACCCCCAGGAAATCCACAGAATTATCAGGTGATACTGTGAAAACCTGAACTCCACAAAAATGGAGAACCTAGAAGAAATGGACAGCTTTCTGGACAGGTACCATTTACCAAAATTAAATCAAGATCAGATTAAAGACTTAAACAGTTCTATAACAACAAAGGAAATTGAAGCTGTCATTAAAAGTCTCCCAAATAAAAGGAGCACAGGCCCAGATGGTTTCAGTGCAGAGTTCTACCACACATTCAAAGAAGAGCTAATACCAATACTTCTCAAACTCTTCCATACAGTAGAAACTGAAGAAACATTGCCAAACCCTTTTTTATGAGGCAACAATAACTCTGATACCCAAGCCACTCAAAGGCACAACAAAGAAAGAGAATTACAGAACAAATTCCCCCAAGAACATTGATGCAAATATTCTCAACAAAATTCTGACAAATTGAATCTAACAACATATAAAAAATGTTATTCACCTTGATCAAGAGGGTTTCATTCCAGAAATGCAGGGATGGTTCACTATACAGAAAACTGTAAATGTCATCCACCAAATAAACACATTGAAGGAAAAAAAATCATGATCATTTCTGTAGATGCTGAAAATGGCTTTGACAAAGTCCAAAATGCCTTTATGATAAAAATCCTGGGGAGATCAGGAATACAGGGAAAATACCTAACTATAATAAAGGTGATTTACAAAAAGCCAACGGGTAAACTCAAACTAAATGGAGAAAACCTCAAAGCAATCCCACTAAAATCAGGAACTAGACAAGACTGTCCCCTCTACCCTTATCAATTCAACATATTTCTTGAAATGTTAGCTTAAATAATAAGAGAACAAATGGAAATTAAAGGGATACGAAATGGAAAAGAAGAGGTCAAACTATCTCTTTTTGTAGAAGATATGATTGTATACATAAGTGACCCACAAAATTCTACCAGGGAACTTCTACAGCTGATAAACTTCTTCAGCAATGTAGCAGGATACATGATTAACTAACTAAAAAAATCAGTAGCCCTCTTATACACTAAAGATAACAGGGCTGAAAAGGAAATAAAAAATCACCTTTTATAAGAGCTGCAAATAGCATTAAATACCTTGGTGTAACTATGACCAAAGAAGTATCAGGTCTGTTTGACAAAAATTTTAAATCACTGAAGAAAGAAATTGAAGAGGCTATAAGAAAATGAAAAGATCTCACATGTCCCTGGATAGGTAGGATCAACATATTAAAAATGACAATCTTACCAAAAGCAATCTACATATTCAATGCAATTCCCATGAAAATCCCAAGACAATTTTTTACACAACTTGAAAGAATAATATTCAATGTTATTTGGAATAGCAGGAAAGCCAGGATTGCCAAAAAAATTTCGCTCAACAAAAGAACGTCAGGAGACATCATCATCCCTGACTTCAAATGATACTATACATCTACAGTAATAAAAACAGCTTGGTACTGGCATAAAAACAGACTTATCAATCAATGGAACTGAATTGAAGATCCATACATTAACCCACATTGCTATGAACACTTTAGTTTTGACGAAGAGTCCAAAAATATTCAATGGAAGTAAGATAGTCTCTTCAACAAATGGTGTATGCATACCTGGATGGTAGTGTATTAAAAAATGAAATTAGAAGCAAACCTATCACCTTGCACAAAAATTAAATCCATGTGGATCAAAGACAGCAACATAAACCCAGCTGCACTGAACTTGATAGAAAAGATAGTGGGAAATACCCTCCAGTGGATTGGCACTGGTGACCACTTTTTAAATATAACACCAGTAGGATAGACACTAAGAACAACAATAAGTAAGTGGGGCCTCCTGAACCTGAGAAGCTTCTGTAAGGCCAAGGATACAGTCAATAAGACAAAACGAGAGCCAAAGAATGGGAATAGATTTTTACCAACCCTACAAGTGACAAAGGATTGATCTCTAAAATATATAGAGAACTCAAGAAACTAGAGCCAAAACCCTTATTAATCCAATTAAAAATGGGGTTCATAAGTGAAAAGGAAATTATCAGCAGAATTACAAATGACTGAAAGTCATATGAAAGAGTGCTTGACATCTTTAGCCATCAAAGAAATGCAAATCAAAACAACTTTGTGATACTGCCTTAAACCTGTCAGAATGGCTAAGATTAAAAACACAGATGACAGCATATGCTAGAGTGGGTGCACAGCAATGAGAAAACTCCTCCATTGTTGATTGGAGGGTAAACTTGTTCAACCACTTTAGAATGCAGTATGGCGGTTTCTCAGAAAACTGTGAATCAATCTCCCCCAAGGACCCAGCAATATCAATCTTAGGCATAAACCCTAAAGTTGCACATTCACTCCTCAAAATCATAAGTTCAACTATTTTCATAGCAGCATCATTCATAATAGCAAGAACCTGGAAATAATCTAGATGCCCCTCAACGAGGAATCGACTAGCAAACTGTGATATATCTACACAATGGAGTACTACTCAGCAGTAAGAAAAATTGATGCTCTATAATTTGCAGGCAAATGGATGGATATGGCGAATATCCTCCTAAGTGAGGTATCACAATCCCAGAAAGAGATGCAGGTGATGAACTCTCTGATTAATGGACTTTTGACAAAAATCAAACCATACCCAAGCTGCAATCTACAATCACCTAACAGCTTGGGATCTAAAGCACCTTGGTCTGGCACCTTGGAGTCCATTCCCTCCAGAGGAACACCTGACTCAGTCTTGATGTTGGAGTGAGGAAAGCAGATCTGCCTGGAGTTTGTCCTTGGGACCTTGGGATCTACTGTCCTTGCTAGGGAGGAGATAAGGAGATGGGGAGAAGAGAGAGTGACAGGGAGGGGTGGGAGGGGGAATGGTGTTTTAACAAGGGGATACATGAATAAAAAATGAGACTTTCTTCATAATAAATAAAAAGAAATCCCATGAAGATGGCATTTCAAGTCATCTTCAAACACAAGAGTACCCCTATTTATAAAATAAATACTACTATGGCTTAAATAACCTATTGATCCTAACACACTGATAGTGAGAGACCTCTACACTCAGCAGTAGACAGGTCATCTACACAACAACTAAACAGAGAAAGGCTAGAGGTAATAGACATTATAAACCAAATGGACTTAAAAGATAATTACAGAACATTTCAACAAAACACAAAAAATATATCTTCTTCTCTACATATCACAAACTTTCTCCAAAATTGTTACATATTCAGACACAAAGTAGACCTCAACAGATTCAAGGAAATTGAAATAACTCTGTACATTCTATCTTATCACAACAGATTAAAGCTGGATATCAACAATAGAAACCACAGAAAGTTTACAAACTCATGAAAACTGGGAAAACTGAATTATAGTCAATTTAATGAGAAATCTGTCAAATCAGAAATTTAAAAAAGAAATCGAAGACTTTCTAGAATTCAATGGAAAGGAATGCATGGGATATCCATATTTACTGGACATAATGAGAGCTGTGCTAAGAGCAAATTCCTACCACTAAGTTCCTACATTAAAAACAAACAAAAAAAACTAAGCAGAACACACAAAATCTCTAGAACAGTAGTTCTCAACCTTCCCAATGCCTCATGCTGTGGTGATCTGAATCATAAGGTAAATATTTTTTGGAGATTTTGAAGATTTGACGTTTACCAATGGGGTCATGATACAGAAGTTGAGAAAACATTACTGTAGAACAAAAAGAAGAAATCACATGAAACAGGAATATATGGCATGAAACACACCAAGGGATGAAAACAATAAGATAGAAACAAAGAGAACAATACAAAGAATTATAGAAAAAAAAAAGTGTTGATACTTTCAGAAAATCAACAAGACAGACAAACTCTTAGTTAACTAACTGAAAGTCAGAAAAAAGAATAACAAAATTAATAAAGTCAGAAATAAAGGGGGCATGTAACAAGAGACACCAAGGAAATCCAGAGAATCATAAAGATAGGTATGATTTAAAAACCTGTACTCCACCAAATTAAAAATTCTAAAATAAATAGACAATTTTCTCAATAGGTACCACTTACCAAAGTGAAATGAAGATCGTATAAGCCATTTAAATATACACATCTAGAGAAATAGAAGCATTCATTAAGTTTCCCAAAAAAATAAATCCCAGGGCCAGACCATATAGTTTTAACATGAAATTCTACCAGATACTCAAAAAGAGTTACAGCCAATACTCTTTAAATTATGCCACAAAATATAAACAGAAGGAACATTCCCAAATTGATTCTAAATCCACAATTACCATGATACCCAAACTACACAATGATCCAACAAAGACACAAAGTTACAGACAAATTTCACTTATAAATATAGATTTAAATTAGTCAATAAAATGCACGCAAGCCCAATTTGAGATCATGCACTATGATCAAGTATAGTTCATCTCAGAAATTCACAGGTGGTTCACTTTATGAAAATCAGTAAATGTAATCTGTCATATAACCTAAACAAAAATATGATCATCTCATTAGTTTCAGAAAGGAGCTCTGACAATATCAAACATATCTTTGTGATCAAGTTCTGGAGTACATATCTAAACATAATAAATGCAATTACAGTAAGCCCATAGCCAACATTCACTTAAATGGAGACAAACTCAAAGTAATTCCATGAAAATCAGGAACAAGGCAAGGTGGCCGATTCTCCCCTTATGTATTCAATATGGTAATTGAAGTCTTAGAGTAATAAGACAACTGAAAGAGATCAAGTGTAAGTAAATTGGAAAAGAGAAGTCAAAGTATCTTTATTTTCAGGCAATATGACAGTATATATAGATGAACCTAAAAGTTCCACCAGAGACTGCTAAACACTTTCAGTAAAGAGCTGAATACAAAATTAATTCATAAAAATTAGTAAACCTCCTATATACAAATGATAAATGGGCTGAGAAAGAAATCAAGGGAGCAAAACACATTACAATAGCCACAAATAATATAAAATATCTTAGTGAAACTCTAATCAAACAAATGAAAGACCTGTACGACAAGAATTTTAAGTCTTTGTAGAAAGGAATTTGAAAAGGTATCAAAAGACAGATTTCTCATGCTCATGGAAAGTCAAGATTAGTACAGTTAAACTGGTCATCTTACCCAAAGCAATCTACAGATTCAATGTAATCCCCAGCAAAATTCTAATACAAATTTCACAGCCCTTAAAAAAATTAACTTCATATGGAAAATAAAATGCTAGGATAGCTAAAACAATGCTGAACATTAAAAGAATAGCTGGAGGTAATACTATCCCTCATTTAAAGATGTACAATAGAGCTATATTTAAAACAGAACAAAACAACAAAACAAAACAAAAATAATGTGGTATTCAGTTGTTGTCTGAAAGGGTCCCATAAAAGTCTCCAACAACCTACACTGTTGGCAAGACAATAAGTCCCTTTCCACAAACTGATGGCATGGCTCCATTACTGAAGGCATCATCTCAATGAACATGGAGAGGTCAGTCTGGTGCATACATAGAAGTTTCACTTCCATATTCTAATCTTAACCAAAAACACAAAACCAGTCATAAAACTTTATTGCTTGAAAGATATGCTAAAGCAATAGTGGCATAAACCTTGTGAGAGTAACTAACTGGTGTCCAATTTGACTTTAGGGCCACTCCATTAGATGAAACCTACACCTGGCATTGCTTGTGTAACCAAGAAACAGAGACTATATAGCCTGTAGGCCTAGCATAATACCAAATACTATCGTTTTACAAAAATAACAATAAAATATCTCCTTAATTATATTCTTCTATACTCATAGATTGCTTGCTATATTCATAGTGCAGTGAATAATTCAGTCATCACTATGCTTCTCTATGCAGCAGAAAGGAAAGAAGAGAAAGATCCACAGCTAAACATTCTCTGTGTGTACAGAGACCTTGGAACAGTAATAAATAAGATGTTTCCATTAAATCCCTCCCCTTAGGGCTCAGGGAACCCAATAAAAGAAAGGTCAGAAGGAGTGGGTGAGACAGATAGATGTAATGGAGGACACCAAGAAAACACGGCCCTCTAAAACACCTGATCAAGACTCTTATAAACTCACAGAGACTAAAGCAACAATCACAGGGCATACACAGGTCTACATCATGTCATCTGTACATATATTAAACTTTCAGTTTAGTGCATTTATGGGACTCCTAAACTGTGATTGAGTGGATTTTTGATTTTTGGGGTGATCTCTTGAGGCACATTTTATTTTTCCATAGTCTTGTCTTGCACAACTTTGATATGGTGCTTTTTCTTCTATCTTTTATTTTATTGCATGATGTTTTGTTGTTATATCATAGAAGCCTTTTTTTCTTTATTTTTAATATATTATTTTCTTTTATAATCTTATCACTGTTTTCACTCCTTCCTCTGCTCTCAGTTTCTCCATACACATATATCCCCTCAACTCCCACTCTATTTACTTCTCCTCCTTTTCTATTCTGAAGAAGACAGGCCTTCCATGTATATCAACCAAACATGGCATATCAAGTTGAAACCTGGTACAGAAGCCTAGTATGAGGATAAACGTCTCAGTATCTGGCAACAGAGTCATGGATAGCCAAGTTCCCACTGTTGGAAGGAAGTCTTACAAGAAGACCAATCTACACAATTGTAACATATATGTAGGGGATATCAAAACAATTCTACTAAATTTAGGAAGATGGCATGGCTGTTCACTCTCTCTGTAAACAGAACTTTTTCTGTCCCACAGTTTCTTGGTCACAAATAAATACATAGAAGTCTATATTAATTATAAACTGTTTGGTTTACAGCTGAGGCTGTTATTAGCTAGCTTTTACATGTTAAATTAACCCATTTTTATTAATCTTGGCATTACCTGTTCCATCACATCTTGCTTCACGGTGTCTCTCTTCCCCCTCCTTTCTCATCCCTATATCTTTCTTGAATTTCCTGCCTGGCTATGTCCTGCCTTGCCCTAGGCCATAGAATATTCTTTATTAAATCAATGGTAGCAACACATATTCATAGGACACAGAAAGACCATCCCATAATACTTTCCCTTTTCTTTCTAATCAAAAAAGAAGGTTTTCATTTTAACTTAAAAAATTGCATATAACAGGATAGTTATTAAGCAAGAATTATAATATCTAGTCCATTTTAATTTGTCAAAACTAAAGAATCTGTCATCTATCATATCTTTGTGACTCTAAAGTTTTATATCTAATATTTAATTACAACTACAAAAAAACTGTAAGTATAACTATCTACTCTCCAACTCCATCAATGATCCCAGAAGAATATAGTATTATCTGAGTGAACAAAAAGTGCAATGTAAGTAAGTTCTAAAATTTTAGAAATGACAGAGATATCTGGGAGCTTGGATAGTCATCCAAAGTTTATTTGCAACACTGGGACATCTATCTTTGTCTGTCTACAGGTCTAGAGTCTCTGGCATACCTTTCAGTGAAGCAGGAAATTTGAATGACTGTTCAGCACATTCTGGAAAAGTTCATCAATCACTACTCCCTGCTTTCTACATAATGTATGGAAGTTTCTTCTATGAAGCAGAAAGCTGAAGGACCATCTTGCCTTGATTTGGTAAAGTTCAGTCATTACTTTCCTATGATTCCTGAATGTCTAATTTATACAGCATACTGTTAAGTAGTCAAGAAAAGAGCAGTTTCTTGTCTAGTGCCTAACTTTTGCCATGAAAGAAGTAAATTCTATATGCAGTTTATTTCAATTCCCATCATCCTCTTGAAATAAAGTGGTTTTGGAAGAATCAGGCATGACAGCTGAATACCATGGACAGATGTGGAAACTCTGGCATTGGGACAAGAATTTATTCCTAGTGCATGAACTAGCTTCTCGGAGCCCATTCCTTAAAGAACAACACCTTACTCAGCCTTGATACTGGGGGAAGAGATTTGGTTCTACCTCAAATGGATATTCCAGACTACATCCACTCACCCTGGGAATCCTTACCCTCTCTGAGGAATAGGAGGGAGGAAGGGGTAGGGGGAAGTCTAAGAATAGGGGAAAGGGAAGTGCAGTGGGTACATTGAATTTTTAAAAATAAATAAATAAATAAATAAATAAATAAATAAATAAATAAATGCATTCTATAATAGAATTAAAGAATTAGCCTCTGTGTGTGTTTATTTGGTAGCTGGGTGGCAGGATCCTCAAAAGAGCAAAAAGTCAAAATAAGTTAAAAAAAAAAAAACAGATCAGAGACCTCAATGTATTTTCAGATACCCTGAACCTGTTATAAGAGAAAGTGGGGAATATCATTGAGCTCACTGACACAAGAAAATATGTTCTGAACAGAACACTGCTATTGCAGGCACTAAGATCAACACATTATAAATGAGACCTCATGAAACTGAGAAGCTTCTACACCACAAAGGACACTGTCATTCTGACAATGCAGCAGCCGACTGAATGGGATGAGATTTTCACCAATTTTGTATCTGAGGACTAATTTCCAAAATCTATACAGAACTCAAGAAACTAGACATCAACAAACCAAACATTTTGTACCCATTTAAAATTGGGTACAAATCTAAACAGAATTTTTAATAGAGTAATCTCAAACAGCCAAGAAGGACATAAAGAAATGTACAATGTCCTTAGCCCATTGTTTGTTAATGAGAGACAGAAACAGAATGGACTCTAATGAGATAAGAGGTAGTGAGGAACTGGTAGGAGTAGAAGGAAGGGAAACTGTATTCAGATTATATTATATGAAAAAAATCTATGCTTGATAAAAAGAAAAACTAAACAATGACAAAATATTTACATACATGCATTTAAAAGGCCTGCTTATACTAAGGACGTTTCTAGCAAGAGTGTCTTGAGAACATTGTTTACCCTCACTGCAAAAGTAAAAGAAGTACTTTTATTTAGGTAAAGAAAAAATATTGATAGGCAATTAGCCGTACCTATCACAACCAAAAAGTAAGATGTACTGTCTAGTCCTCAGAGGGGAAACTACATAAGATGGATATCATGTGTACTTTTTAATGAGACTATTCTACTTTTTGTAATTTACAAACTTATAACAGGTTTTATATATTTTCATAAATGAATACTGTTTTAAAATTTACCCTGCTCAATCATTTTAGTATATTATCTACAAAATTCTCCATAATCATAGTGTTACTTGTACTACACAGCAGTAATCATAATGAAGATAAAACTTTTTAATTCCTACTTTTTTCTTTATAACAATCTAAAACCAAATATACTATTTTACTTATTCTTAACATAAATTTCATATTTACTAAGAATTATATTGAGCCTTTTCTCTAGTACATTTAACCTTTGATCAGTTAGTGATCTATTAATTTTAAACATTTTGTTTCCATTTTAATATTAACATAATGATAGATCACATCTTGGAATCAATTTATGTTTTCTTGGCTGGTATTTTGACACACACACACACACACACACACACACACACACACATATATATATATATAGTGTCTTATCTTAAGTTTGAAATTACTCGGTCAAGTAATATGATTATTTTAGTCCTCATATATATTTTTAGTTTTAATATTACCTGCTTCCAGGGTTAGCCTTTAGCAAAAAAGTATTAAATTGGATGATGTTACATTGTCTTTGTTTCTGTAACCTGTTCTGCAGATGTTTATTTTTGGCATATCCTAAATTCCTTCCCATTTTTAAATATGCAGTGCTTTTCTGTTCCTTTCTCCTAGCTTATAACCTGCTTTCAAAACTGGACCTAATTTTAATCATGGATGTCAGTTCAAAATTAAGTCAATATTTCTTGACTCTCAGAGAATATTTGGAGAGATAATGTACCTTAGTTACAGACTTAGTTTAAACATCAAATTTGTCTCTTACTTGCTTTGTGACTGAAGGAGTACATTACTCATCCGGGCCTAGTTTTCTCATAAAATCAAATGAACATATTACAGTCAGGTTTGTCATGTGGTTAAAAGAAGATAATTATGTAAAAATCTTTGTATATTGTTAAGCCAGTTGTAAGCACTTAATAATTTCTAGACAACATTAGTTATTAGTCTTAATTATTGTATTCACTTAAACTTTATATTCAATCATGGCATAAATATATAAAATTCCCTTTTAAATGAGCTTCAGAAATACATTCAGGCTTAAATACTTTCTGTAACAGCTGGTATTCAAAGGCTATTTGATTATTTTTATCATGTTATATACAATCTTGAAATTTTATAAGAACTTCTTACACATTTTGATTTTTTAAGAAAAAAATTATCAGTGAGTATTTTTGCCCATATATATGTTTTTGCACCACCTGGGTGAAGTGCCATCAAAGGCTAGAAGAAGATATCAAATCTGCAGGAACTGGAGCTACAGAAGCTTATGGGCTACCATGTTGAGGCTTGGAACCAAATCTAGCTTCTCTGTAAGAACAGTAAGTGCTCATAGCTGAGCCATCACTCTAATCCTCCCATTTTACTTTTTGAGTCATGAACTCTCATTGAACCTGAAGCTCAGTTTCACTAGATTGAATGGCCAGTAAACCCTAGGCAGTCTCCTATCTCTGTTTCCCCAATACTGAAATTAGAGGTGCACATCACAATGTCCTAACCTTTTCTTAGTTTCTGGGGATCAAACCCAATTCTCTAGATTTAGACAAGGGACACTTTAACAAATAAGTCTTGTTCCTATTTACTGTTTCAAGTATGGCTATTAAACATAAGAACATGCATTGCAGTATACAGATGAATAAAGTCAGGAAACAACTTTGATTTTTTTCTTTGAGAAACACACTGCAAAATATTAGTTCCTGAAATGATGTTAATTTCAGCAACCATTAATATTCTGTCAATAAATGCAAAGTAAACATGTCTCTTTAATTCAAGCCATTCTTTTTAAAATAAGCACTAAGGCATGAGCAAAGAGGAAAAGGAAAACCAGTGCTGCTGGTTTCTATATTTAGAAAGCCAGGGGAAAGGGGATGAAGCAAAGAGTTTGGAAAAATAGCGCAAAAATAGACAAAAAAGAAAACATTTTCTTATGGCATGTCAGTATTTCCTTCTATAGACAACCAGTATCTGGAGGGTTGTTACTTTGTTCTAATAATTTATTCTGCAAGTTGCAAAAAGGGTGAAAATGTGGGAATAAATATAATGTATATGTTTTATAGAAAGTTTTATATCCATTGAGTCAAAAATTGCTTAGTTATTTTATTTATACATGCTAGAACAAAATATCATTTGTACTTGTGTTCAAGACATCTGAATACTTTGCTGTTCCCTTAATATTTATGAACAGAAGAAAATTATGCATGGTACAAGAGATAAATATTTTCTAGTTCCTTTTGTCATCTCCCTTAGTTCATAATATCCCTTATTCATGAGATTTGATAAAATACCTAAAAATCCTATATAGTGAAATTGTTCAATAACTATGAGTTCAGAGATATATTCAAATTCTAAAAAAAAAAAATGACAGAACTTATGTTTAGCTTTTCTTCAGTCATTCTTCAAATGAAAATTTCTCATTGCCTTTCTAATATAATGCATTTCCCCATTGAAAATTTCATCTACTTCATGGTATCAGTTAATGCTTCTTTTTTGAAAAATCTTGTAATATTCATAGAAGAGTAAATCCACTTTCTAATATTTCTGTTAGAAAACATCATATTCTAATGGCTTTCCAGTAAATCCTGGAATATCTAGTGGTTCTTTACATAAAGATTTATTTCAGTTCATATGTGAAAGAGACTAGCTAGAAATGTCCAGCCTCTAGATTTCCTCAGCCAAAGATACAATGAGATTTGAAGGAGACTCACAAACTTCTTCACCTCTCAGTAAGTGTGGTGACTTAAAAGAAAATGCACCCCCAAAGGGAGTGGCACTATTAAGAGGTGTAGCCTTCTTGGACAAAGTGTGTGACTGTGGGGGCAGGCTTTGAGATCTCTTATGTGCAAGCTTCCCTCAGTGTGTCAGTCAGTTGACTTCTTGTTGCCTGCACAATATAGTACTCTCAGCTCCAATACCATGTCTGCCTGCATGCTGCCGTGCTCCTCATTATGATAATATTGGCCTAACCTCTGAATCTGTAAGGGAGATAGCCCAATTAAATTCTTTCTTCATAATAGTTGTTGTGATCATGGTGTCTTTTCACAGCAATAAAAACCCAAACTAAGGCAGTGGGATAAATCTGAGAGTCTGAGCTTCTAGGATCCCTCTCAAAAGTGAGCTATAGTTACCATGGTGTTTATTTGCTTGCTCACACATCTTTTGTTGGTTTTCTTCCTTTTGTTTTTGTTTTCTCGTTCTCATGTTTCTAGAGCATCTTTTCCTAAATAAATTACTTTCTTTAAAGTCAGAATATCATCATTTGCTTTTTTGAAGCTATTAAGGATTAGTAGATGTTATTGCAAGTGGATTTAGGAAGAACTATATGATGGAATTAATGCTCATATTAAATCACTTTTTGTCTGCATGGTTACAGAGATTCATTAAAGCCGGTTAGGGAGCTGTTGTCAATAACTCTAGGCTATATCACAGACTATAAGATTTGTGCATGTGAGGAAATCATAAGGCATGTAGGTGCTACAGTTCTAGCACCATATATTTACAGAACAAAAGAAATGATTCTGTGTATTTTGATTTTTGTTTTTAACTGCAGTTGAAACTCTAAAGAAAATTGCAGATAGAGTGCAACCAACTATGAGTTTGAGGCATGATGCTGAAGTAAGAATGCTACTTGGCAGCTATTAAAGTAATTCTAGTGTCCTAGAACAGGGCATGGTAGGGCTGTGCTGCAAATCTGTTTTAAATAGTTATAGTACCCATACCACATTTTTATAGGGTTAGCAACACAATATAAATATGCTATATTTTATCTTCATAGTTTTGAATTCAGAAACCAATATTCACTTATGAGATGGGTCCTTGAAGCACTTGAAAAACGATGAATTCAAAGATTCATCCTGCTTTCACCTATTTGCTTCTGCCCAAAACTAGGGTCAAGGCTCAGCAAGACCCTGGCAAAAGAGTTGTGTTCCTGCTACGCCAGGCAAATTTGTTCCTGTAAGAAATTTGAGAACATGCCTGGGAAAGAATCTTGTGTTTGCTGAACTGAGGTGAGGGTCACTGAATTTAAGCCTAGATAGAGGAGTTTTATTGAAGTATTCTTCTGAAATAGGATTTAGCATCCTGGAAAGGACACTAGAGTCAATCTTAAAACACAGGTGAAATGGTTCTTTGAAGCTCGAAAATAAGAGTCTATAGGAAATGAGGTGACATTGCTAGAAATAACTTGGCAGAATATTGAAAGTGTCATCAAAAGGTTTATAGAATTGGGCCTCTTTAAATGGATTCATTATGTAAAGCTAGAGAATTCTCTAGTTCATGATGTTTCCCAAGAAAGCAACAATAAGTTACATAAACAAGTAGTCCAGATTCCTGTGCCACCTACCTCTTCACTGGCATTTGTCCCTTTGCTTTCACCTATAGCCTTATAGTGTATCTTCATGATATATAGACAAGATGAGAGAAATTTATAAGTAATACAGGTATGGCACAATATGCAAGTCACCGAGGAATACAGCCACATCAAAGGTTCATTAAAGAGTGACTTTAAATGATTATAATCAAAATATATTATCCCAGTGAGGTTCAGGCACCTCACATCTTGTATGAATGAATATGAAGTCTCAGCTAAGACTGTGTGGAGACTTTACAATACTAAATAATTTGATTTGCTAGCTAAAGTTCTCAGAATTTTCAGTATGAACAAGATAAGAACAACGTGTTTGGTGAAAAGATAGGTGTATGAGTCTATGTGAATGGGACCATTAATAGAATATGATTTCTTGGTTAACATGTCAGTGCCTACTAGAGATCATGTATCAGAGAACAGGTTTTTACCTACTAGGTAAATAAAACAAGTATTCAGTAAGTTTCTAATTAGCTCCTTTTATTTTCTGCTCAATGATTTCACCATGCCACAATGACCTTAAGAAATTCTACAACTGTGAGTAGGAACAGCCTACCTATGTGTACAGCAGCAGAAAACAC
Organism: Sigmodon hispidus; assembly: GCA_004025045.1. Classification (NCBI taxonomy): domain Eukaryota; kingdom Metazoa; phylum Chordata; class Mammalia; order Rodentia; family Cricetidae; genus Sigmodon; species Sigmodon hispidus. Next base: position 90,771 of record PVIH01006113.1, on the reverse strand, counting down.
GCCTGTCTAAATCAATTTAGCTACTACAATCTCTGAATATACAACCCCTGAGATGTAGAGACCATGATGTGTCTGTAAGTAGTGCCATCTTTTATAAAACAAATAGTGACTGTGGAAAGATTACATTATTTTCCTGCATTAGTTTTCTGTGGTTGCTATAACAATGCTGCAAAAATTTGGCAGCTTAAACTAGCAAAAAAGTGTTCTCTTACAATTGTGAAATCTAGAAATCTAAAATTAATATCACTAAATCAAATTGAAGGTGTCAATAGGGCTATGATATCTCTAGAAGCTTTAGAGAATAACCTTTTCTTGTTTCATCTATCTTCTGACAGCTACTCAAATTTCTGAGTTTTGGTCGTCACTCCAAACAAAAGGCCTTATTCTCTTTTGTGTGAAGAAAATATCTTTCATTTCTGTCTCTTATCAAGAGTAATTGTATGTAGGTCACACTTTCACACTTTCAGATAATTAGAAAATCTTCAGCTTGAATAAACAAATAAGGGGTCCTATCATGAGGTAACATCCATGGTTGCCATGGATTTGGACTTGATGTCTTTGGGGGACATCATTTAGAATATAACAAGTCATTCTCCCCAAATAGGAGTAAAAACTTTCTCTTAATGAAAAAAGGCATGTATCCTTCATGTAAGAAGGTTTGGGTTTCCTACATCTGAAGATACACAAATGAATGATCTGAATTACTATTATAAAATGCCATGTAATACAGATTGAGACTCTCACATATTTTGATGAATCTGGAAGGTATATGATTATGTTTATAAAATTTCCTAACTTTACTGTATACCTTATAACACTGTATTTGAAACTTAGAATGCTTACAAGATAACTTAAGAATGGCATCCTATATGGTTGGGATATTTTTCAGAATTCAAAAACTATATGAATCCACAGGTCTTATATATGGTACTGCCTTTTTTGGCTATATGGTTTGTGGAAGAAAATAATTTTGAGCTTCAGTCTTAAAGAACTTTATCTTATCAGTACCTAAATTTCTACAAGAGCAAACAAAACAAAATTGAAAATCTCTTGAACCTACTAGCTCACCCAGAGACCAGTCCTCTAGTAGTCCCCAAATTATCTTAAAATCTCTTTAGCAAGTGCAATGAACAACCTCTTAGGGTGGAATTTTTACTCATGATATAATTGTTAGGCTAGTTTGTATCTGTCTATTTTAACATTTTTGTTACATACTCAATTTGACTGTATAGTTATTTGCTTAATATATTCTTTAGATGCTCATTATTTTACTTGCTCTACCATTGCTTCTTTAGGAGTTGTCACCAATTGTAGCAGTTCAAAGGCTCAGTATTCCTTAATTACCACAACTTCTTACACTGAATCACTGGTAAGGCCCCTACATGTTGAATCACAGAATTTACTTTATTTTTGTATTAAAGTTCATACCACAGGGGACCTGGATTCCAAGTTCTTTACCCTAAGAATAACCTATCAAACATGGATCTAGCTTATATTCTCTTCATCTTTCAGCCCCAAAGCTCTAAGATACAGCAAGCTAATACCTCTTATTCATCTTCATTTTCCTTGCCTCATAAGAGGCTAACATATAGGATTCTATGTATATCTTCCTTTCAAATTGTAATCACTACTTAGGATAAACTAGTTTCTGCATTGCCATTGCCTCAGCCTCAGTTTAATTTCTAGCAACATACAACAATGGGCAGGCAATCTCTGCTGCTGATTTCCAGCAACATAAGTCTTTGTATGCTAATCTCAAGTACTGTGAAATTTTCTCTAACTCTTTAACCCCTTTCAAGACCTCTTCTGATGACTCAGTCTTAGTAGCATGTCTCTCTTGCTATAACAAGAGCTATGCAACTATTGCTATAGCACACTATCATATACCATACAAGAGGAACAGTAAGCAATATCAGAGTATCTCCATGGATTCCAAGCACTCCTCAGAGCCTCAGTTGAATGCCATGCTACCCATAACCAGGAGGATACAATCACTCCCTTCCAACTCATGTCTGGTTCTATGCTAGCTCTGTTCTGGATCCAAGTGTTGCATACAGATTTTTTTCTGGGGAGAAGTAACATGCCTACAAACACCACACACATCTATTCACCCTATAAAGGGATCTCAGAGAAGATCAAAGTAATGATTGCATCAATGTCTAGTCTTGTGATCCAATGCATTTTGTTGTTGTTGTTGTCATTGTTGGGGTTACTAAAAGAAACAGAGGTGAGAGGTTACTTATTAAGAGCAGGGATAACTCAAAAGTAGTTCTGTCACCAGAAATCCCACCCTAATGTGGGTGATGACGCTGGAAAATTAAAACACTGGAACTATCTGGGCAGTTTGCAGGCTGCTCCTCAGTACAAACACCTTTCTGCAGTTTGTCTCTCAGAGCCTTTGCCCCCAGCAACTTTTTAATTCTGATTATTACTCTTGGTAGGAGCCCTCAAGGAACTCCTAAGTTTTTGTTCAAAGATCCATGTGACCATTGGTGACCTTTTGTTTACCTCCTGAATTTTGTGAACCTCTCTTCCTTCCTGGAGGAAAGTTTTCAATTTGGAAGGAATGTTGCATTTCTGAGGAACATGCCATACAAGAGAGAGTTAGAAAAAGGACTTAAAATACAAAAGACTTTAATAAGAATTGCCTACTACATACTGTAAAGCTGTAAGGGAGTCCAACTGATACTGAAGCTAAGGAAAATTATAAATGTAGGGAGAAGGCAAGTGAGTGAAAAATGGTTGTCGCAAAATGACTGGCTGTTATTTATAGCATGTGCCAAATATAAATATGTCCTTGCAAAACTTGAAGAGATGAGTCGTCAGTTATTTCAAGACAAATTTCTGACTTTCTTTATGTTTTTTAAAAATATTTTGTGGAGAAAGCATTAAAAGTTCCATGAACCAAGGACATATTTACAGAAAGACATCATTATATGATCAAAAGACTATTTACTAAAATAATTATAAATTTGTGGTTAACAATTTATTTTGTTATTTTTCATTTACAAATTTCTTTCTGACATCCTGTAGAAATGAATACATTGAGTTTGTATTTTAGCAGCAATTTAACATATAGATGACAGAAATCTTTGGTGATGCTTTGTTTACTTCTGGAGGTTTCTGAGCAGCTCTTTCCTCCTAAAGGAAAAGTTTCAATTTGGAGGGAACATTGAAATTCTGAGGGACATGTCATACAACACTTAGTTATTCAGAGAAATCAGCCTGCCTCTGCCTCTCAAGTGCCACCAAGTCTGTCAGATTTCACTCACTACATTTTATTTTACTTTATATTATTCATAAAATATAGTAATATAAAGCCATAACTATCACATTGAGGCTGGACAAAGCAACTCAACAGAAGAAAAATAGCTCCAAGTGATGACAAAGAATCAGAGACCCACTCATTCACATACAAGATCATATAGGAGAGATAACTTCTTCTAGTGAGAAAGTGGAGGAAGATTTCAGTAACATATTTTCATCATAAATGCAAAACGTCTTTTGGGAAAAATGAGAAAGAAACATATGTCAATCAGGAGCTGTCATAATGAAATTCCCATGTGCTTGACTGTTCTCTGTATGCAGTTCTATAAATAAAGTGCTGTTTTGGCCTATATGGGCCACGGCCGCTTGGTCAGAAAGATTAATTGAAATGAGTTACATTAAGATGAAAGAGATAGCTAGTAATGTGCCTGAGACATAAGCCAAACAATATGAAATTAATATAAGCACCTGAGTCATTCTTTGGAGGATAAAAACCACCGCAGGCAGGTCTGACCTCTGTCCCAAACGGAGTCAGAAATCATATACAACAGATACAGTGTTATGCAGCTGAGGTATCTGGAAGAAAGGATGCATAGCTTCATAATTTAAGCAAGGACCACGATGTTGGTGAAATTATGTAAAAATATATAAATCACAATGTAGTAATAGCATAGTTATTTTGGCTGGACCTATCAGTAACAGGTAACACTTTTGTTTAGCTTCTCCAAACACACAGCTGAAATAATGATTTGGCAGGATGTAAAATATGTTCTATGGTGTTTTGTGCAGGGTGACAGGCTCGGATCTATTTGCATTTTTCTACACACTTCCATTCAGCTATGCCAACATCATTTGTTAAATATGCTATCTTTTTTCCAAAAAAAAAAAAAAATTCAGATGAAAAGCTGAACACAAAGTAATTTTATGTGTAGCAAACTTATTTGCATTATCACCCTTGATAAGTAATGCTTATGATTTTTATTTTCTTTATAGTTATTGTGAACTTATCAGCATCTTAAATTCATTTTACAGTTTTTCTTGATAAATACAAAATAAATAAAGAAAAAATATGTTCTATGTGATCTCTACAAATGACAAAAGACACAAGAAAAGGAAGTCAGTCAATAAAAGCTGTGCAAGTATCATTGTGAGTAATTTGGGATTAACGTGATTGGGAATTTTTATCATAAGGATAATTGCCTAATCCTTTGAAGGGATAGAGAAATTATAATATTTATAGGCAAAGTCTAACTGATAAGTACTTTAGAATTTTTGGATATATGATCATTTTCTAGGGCTGTTAGTTGAGTGGGCTCCACCAGCCTAAGTAAGACCTCAGTGAAAGAGATGCAGGTGCCAGTAGTTGGAATGCAAAGCTGGATAAACTTCCATGGGTAGATCCTAGGAGGTAAAGATAAATTAAAAACAGCATAAATTATCTACCAAATGTAGTTTTCCTTTGGCCAAGAGAGTGAATTAAATATCTTTTGTCTTTCAATGTCTAATCTATTGTTTCCTCCATAAAGAATTCAATTTGACTGTTTTATCAGCACTTATTATTCATAAGGCCTGTTAATGGCCACATATAATACTGATTTTTATAGTAACAGAGTTCTTCAAACATTTACATATAGTTGATGGTTTGGTTTATAAAGTTTGGAACTGAGGACAATTTTTTTTAAAAAAAATTCAGTCACAAATGCTATTACTTTAGCGATCTTATTCTTCATTTTTCATCCTTTGAAAGATGTTAGCAGAGCTATAAATGGATTTTCTAACTGTAGTATTTGAAAAGCAAGAAAATTGTTGTCAAACTGACTCAGTTAAAGAGTTATTATTGTTTATCATTCACTGAGAAGAGTTTCTTGAACCAACTTTAAATTCTATTTAAAATATAATGATAGTAAATTCATCTTTAAGTAGTAATACTAGACAGATTCTAGCAAAGGAAATATTATTAAAATATACCACAAAGCACATTATTTTTAAAAGCCAGTGATTAAACTATTTAAGGAGAATTTTAATAGTTATTTAATTTGTGAATTATAATGATTTGTTACTATTATTGCTATGGGCTTAAGTTTTAAATTTTTATGTATATTAATTAGTCTTAAAGCAAAGCACAGCTACTATTTATAATTATCCTACTGATACATCACTGTTATAATATTTAAATCACATTAAAACTAAACAAAACAATAAAACATAATTTATTGTAAATAATTGTGTTTACTTTATATCCTATACTATTTTCTTTGCGAACTTACTCGACATTAAATTGCATTTTGAAATGCAATTGTTGACTTCAATTCTATATGGCCTTGGTTTAAGAAATTGTGATTCCCTTAATCACTAGCAATTCTGTAAATATCTTGAAATTTTCTATTAGTTGAGAAGCTCTATTTTCATTACTGAAAGTGAAATCATATATACATTACTGAAGTTGTCATACATTTCTGAAATTTCATAAGCTTGAAAGCCTGAGTGGTGCGAATATTTGAATCAAAACCATGTCTTATGGTTAGCATCTACTAGTAATTCATACATCAGTGGGAAAGTGCTCAGTAGATTCTCTCTGCTCATCTTGATAAACAGAGTCTTAAGGGGGGAAATTAAGTTGAAGAGTGAGTGTCCTTGGAAAATGAATATTGTAGGATTCAGGGCAAGTTTGGATAGATTTTCAAAAGTGATTAATAAATTGCAGTTATAGTAGCAGTGCAGTATGTTCTAAAAGCTCAAAGATGGTGACACTAGTGGTACTTACAGCTATATTTTTAAAATATCTGTGGCTGACCCACTTCTAAGCATGTTATGAAAATTCACCTTTTCCACTCTCCTAGCAACCTGCAAGATGAATTTTGTCAGTATCATCATTTTACAAATAAGAAAATTCATCATGGCTATTTTCAACTTTTAGGTTTTTAAGGTTTGTTGTGGAATTTAGAAAGCAAGTTTAATATTTCAACACTGCTATTCATTTATAGCCTAGTAATTCATGAAAAAAGGGTGGGGACAACCAAACAGATAAGTAGATTAACAAATGTGTTAGCTATTTATATGAAATGTAATGTCATTCAGTTATAAAGTGCATATAGTTCTGGTAAATATTATACTATAGTGATACCTTAGCAGCATTATGTTTAACAAAATTGGTCAGAAACAGGAGAAATATTGTACACTTTCACCGAAAAAATGAAGTAATACAGGTTAATTCACTGAGACTGAAAGTAGAATACATCATACTAAGGAATGTGGGAGGATTTATTGAAAAAATAGGGCTTAATTGTTCAGAGTTTCTATACAGGATGAAGAAAATGAAGAGGGTAATGTTTATATAATATTGTAAATATAATAATTGTGCTTGATTATATGAGCTACACTGATTTTAATACTGTGAATATTTTGCTACAATATTTTTAAAAGCTATTAGGCAAATTAATCTAATTTAATGTTTTTTGAAACAGAGTCTCATGTAGCCTATACTGGCCATAAACTCTCTATGTGGTCAAGGATAACTTGAACACCAGAATCCTTTATGCCTAACCCCCTTTCAGACACTTTTAACCACACCTGATGTGATATCAACTATTTGTAAATAGATATTATCCAGTGGACAAAAAAGGTAGTTGAGAACAACTGTCTTTGAAACTCCATAAAATCTCATGTCTTAGGCCTTTTGATATTTTTACTACTTATACACACACACACACACACAAACACACACACACACACACACACACACACACACACACACGGGGGGGAGCAACAAGAGGACAAGAAGCATTTAAAGGGAGGTTTCCAATACATTTATTATTCAAACCTGACACAAAGTGCTAGATATATTATTGGTTGGAAAGTGAATAACTCCTACCTTGGGAAGAGTCCAAAAGACCAAGAACTCATTGGATTCTTCTATTTATACATGAATGTCAAATGTGGATGTGTTCTGAAAAAGTATAGCCTTTTAAAACAATCTGGGTATTTCTGTATCAGGTATGTTCCTGACAAAACAAAAATGAAAACATCATATCAGATTTGGTGGATAAGATAATTTAAAGACCACTCGTCTCAAATTAAAAGTAGAATTGTTCTTTAAGTTCCACCATGCATTGAGTTAATAATAACTGAGAAGTGTCAGGGCAGCAAAATCATCCTTTATTACACGGTGTGGCCACTGTTAGCTTTCTTTTATTTGATTGAATGTTCACAAATCCATGTACATATTAAGAGCACTAACCAGACTAAGTGGATTACAAAAAAGGTGAAGTTGGAAACAGAATATTTAGGGAAGAGATATAAGAGAAATTAGGGAAAAATGGGGTTGAATGTGATAATATTTCATTGTTTATGTCTGGAATTCCCCAAAATAAAAACATAGTAATTAAATAAGGATTTGCACATGCAATATTAGGAACTAAATTTGACAGAATATACATTTGCATATATTTTAGTCAAATTTTATATCAATATAACATTTTTTAAGTACATGGGATATAGCTCAATGGTAAATTTCTTGCTTAGCCTGTGTGAGGCCATGAGTTTAATCCTCAGTAACTAAAATAAATTCATAAAATATAAGGGAAAATTTTCAAGAATTATGCCAAATACAATTTGTGCAATTTCATGTCAATATGGTGTATCACATAGTGACTATCACAAAATACCAACTCTCTGTGGGATCCTATGGTTAAAATAGGTTTTGGATATTAATCAGCACACCAATTTTTTTAAACTTAAATATTTTCATTTACTTAAACAAATGAATGAACACCAATCAATGTTTTCTATACAACCTTGCTAGTAAATTAAGCTTTACTTTTTCTATTCATAGATCAACATCTTTTCTAGCACTGAGTAGATCTTAATAGCAATAGACTTGAAGGAAGCACAGTTGGCAAAGGAAAATTTTTTATTCCTCTTGTTTGGGAGAAATTAAGGGAATGACAAAAATACCATCCCACCACTTTGTTTCCTCTTGAATCGGTTTGATAATCTTTTACAGAATCTCCTGAAAATCCCCAATGCTGCCAACCTTTAGTCTATAAAGATGTACTTCTTGTTAGTTTGGCTTTGTGAATGTTTAGTATTTTTCTTATATGTGAATGTGTGTTCTGCCTTCCTAAGGAAGGTGCTGAATCTTTGAAAGAATAAGTCTGTGGTTTTGTAGTTCCATATAGTTTTAGAGCTAACTATTTTTTAGTAGTACACTATACACCAGGGTTTTAAAGGTACAGAAAATAAAAATATTTATGTACAGCTTCATTTTAGCCAAAGAAATAATGATGCTCTCAATTTTCCAAGCATGGTTTACATGTATTTCACACTTCTGGATCCCATATTCTGAATCTTCACTAAACAGTATTATAGGGAATAATTTGTTCGTTTTTGGCCCGGATCATTATTTTAGTTGGTTAAAGGAGGTCTTATGGCATCATTCTTGCCTCAAGAAATGAACACAGGAAATATAAGAACATTCTGCATACTCTTTTGGGTCTAATGCAAATGCAAAGTAAGAATTCAAGATAAAGTCATAGTGCTTCATCACATTTCTTCTTTTGAATTCAATTTTTTGAGTGACAGTAGAAAAGGAAGAGTCATCAGAAAAATACAAAGATATTCTAAAACTAAGTCCCATAAATTAAATGCAGCTCACAATTGGTTTATTTAATAAATAAATTTTTAGTGAGTCATAACCATACTTATCTGTGTGTATACTTTATATAGCCACTTTGGAGAAATAATATTACATTGAGTAATTGAGGAAGAAATCATAGAGACTACAGTGCCTATTACTGTGAAGGTCATAGCTCAGAAAAATATTTGCTTCCAATAATATTATCCTTCTGGAATTTTTTCCTAATGATTCTGACTTTTGAGTGTTACTCAACATAAAAATAAACAAGCACAAAATGATAAACAGTTGGTTTGTATTCCACAAGATATGAGTCGTTTCTTAATTTATAATTTAATGTTTGGTGTGATTTTAAGTACACACTTGTCCCCTTCTTTTTTAAATTTATTTTATTGTTTTGTTTCTTCTTATTATTATTACTATTATTACGAATAAAGTCATACTTTTTATCTATGTATACCCTTAAACAAACAAATTCTAGGTATTATTTGAGAAATACATTACTACAGACAAGCTCAATTTAGGCCAAACTTTTTAAAGATACAAATGTAGTCTGATTTCATGCCTTGAATTTGATCCTGGGATTCATATGGTAGAAGAAAAGATCCTACTCTCACTGGTTTTCTTCAGACTTCTAGACTTCTTTCTATGTATCCATCAGAGCAAGAAGTCCTCACCAACATAAAGTAAATAAATACTTTTTAATGCAAATGCTCCCAAGACAAGATACTTAGAGTTCTTCTCTATGCCTCTATGTGTTCCCTACCCCCTCTCTGTCCCTGTCTCTGTTTCTCTCTAGTTATAAAATTGGAAGGATTCTCCATGAAACAATTACCATGCACATATACTACACACTTATACATTGCATGTATGCACACATACACACAGACAAGCACATGCACACATACAGAAATAACAAAGGAATCAGTAGGGAAGCTGAGTTTATCTGGAAGTAAGAAGGAAACTGTACATAAAAAATGAAACTGATGCCACATATTTCACTGAGCTATACCAGTTCTAGGATTTATAAGGTATAACTATCTTATGTTCAAATAAAAGAAACCTGAATCTCAATGAAACTAAACAAATTTCCTAAGGTTAAGCAGTCAATAAGTAACAGCCATGGTCTTCTTATTCCTACTCTAAATTTGGAGAATTTTCTGATTATACTCCTTTACCTCCTCAATATCTTTGCCATTTCCCTAGAGGCTATGATATTAACAACATAATTTCCTCTCTCCTGGAATTATATCTCTGCCTTTTGCAACTTAGAGATTACCATTTGATTTGTTACTATTATTAGACCCCAAAATGGTCAAATCAAAATCAAATCTCACAAATTTAAAAATATTTCTCCATTTTGTCAATGTATCTTTTAGTTAACTCACTACTAAGCTTATAACCAATAATTGTCTCTCTCTTTTATTGTAAATGAAATAGGACACTGTTCAGTATTAAATTACAGCATGCACCAATCCTGAATTAAAATCCAGCAAGTCATCTTTTCCATGTAACTAAGTCTCACAATTAAGAATGAATGATAATTAGTTTTAAATTGGGGTAAATCATCAAAGAAAGTTAGGTATCCTGGGAGTTATTTACATGTGAACAGATGCCTATGGAAGTTAAATGGAGTGTGGAAATTTCACAGCATGCTGTAGTAGAGAGGCTGAATAAATGAAATGATAACATTTCCAGTTATGCCTGGTATAAAATACATTTTTAAAAAATTTTTCAAGATTTCTTCTTCTCAGAAGTAGAAGACAAGATAAAGGATAGTTATTTTGGTTAAGTAAGATCCAAAAAAGTAACAACCCAAACAAACACTTAATTGTAGTAGCATAGAAGATATAATATGCTACTTAGGATAACAATCAACAAGAATAATGGTTAACTATCCCTAAGTATTGTGTGAACATTTTCAATAGCTAGCAGTGAAATGGAAAGAATACTCTATAAAACATTTAGCTCTCATGTTGAGGTAAGCTGTCACTCATACACTTAAGGGATGACTGGTAACAAATATCAGTGTTGTAGATTATTATTTTAACGTGTGTTATTTTTGGTACTGTTGCATTTGTTTAACTCTGAAGCTTTGTTACTGTACCTGTCTAAAACACTTGATGCCACCTGATGGTCTAATAAAGAACTGAAGGGCCAGAGTTACAAGCCCGGATCATCAGGGCCACCAGACAGAGAGAATAAATAGGAGGAGAATTGGAGAGAAAAAAGAAAGAAATAGCCAGAGAAGGAGGAGGATATCAGGGACCAGCCACTCAGCTACACAGCTAGTCTTGGAGTAAAAGTAAATTTACAGAAGTAAGGAAAGGATAATGTCCAAAATCAAAAAGTAGGAGGGATAATTTAAGTTAAGACATGCTACAAAATGACAGCCTACAGAATGGGAAAAGATTTTCACCAATCCTACAAGTGATAGAGGACTAATCTCTAAGATATATAAAGAACTCAAGAATCTAGAGCCCAAAACCTTGAATAACTCAATCAAAAAATGGGGTACAGATTTAAAATGGGAATTCTCAGCAGAAGAATTACGAATGGCTGAAAGGCACCTGAAAAAGTGCTCATCATTCTTAGCCATCAGAGAAATGCTAATCAAAACAACTTTGAGATACCACCTGACACCTATAAGATTGGCTAAGATTAAAAAAAAAAAAAACACAGATGACATCCTATGCTGGAGAGGATGCAGAGCAAGGGGAACACTCCTCCATTGTTGGTGGGAGTGTAAGCTTGTTCAGCCACTTTGGAATGCAGTATGGCAGTTTCTCAGAAAATTGAGAATCAATCTCCCCAAGGACCCAGCAATACCACTTCTGGGTGTATAACCTAAAGATGCACAGTCACACTCCAAAGGCATTAGCTCAACTATGTACACAGCAGCATTATTTGTAATAGCAAGAACAGGGAAACAACCTAGATGTCCCTCAACTGAAGAATGGATTAACAAACTGTGGTACATCTACACAATGGAGTACTACTCAGCAGTAAGAAAAAGTGATATCCTAAAATTTGCAGGCAAATGGATGAATTTGGAGAATATCCTCCTGAGTGAGGTATCACAAACTCAGAAAGATAAGCAGGGGATGTACTCACTCATTAGTGGACTCTAAACAAACGAACAAACAAGAAAAAAGCCAAGCATGCCCAAGCTGCAAACCACAACCACTGAACAGCTTGGGATCAGAAACACCCTGGGCTGACTCCCTGGATCCCACTCCCCCTGGAGGAACACCTGACTCATTCTTGAGGGAGGGGGGAGAAAACTGGATCTGCCAGGAGTGGATACTGAACTAAGCAATATTGGGGCAGTGGGACCACAGGACTCTCTGCTGCCTGCCCAGGGAGGGGATGAAGATATGTGGAGAAGAAAAAAGTTAGCTGATGTGATGGGAGGGGGAAGGGACCTTGAATAAGGATATACAAGGTAAAAAAGTGTGACTTTTTTGTTAATAATAATAATAATAATAATAATAATAATAATGATGCAAAAAAAAAAGAAATGCTGACTAGAAACAAGCCAAACTGAGGCCAGGCATTTCCAAATAAGAATAAACTACCTCCATGAGTGATTTATTTGGTGAGTGGGTGCCAGGCCTTCCAAAATAATATAAAAGCCAACCAACAGCACATTGATCCTTTCTCTGACTTTACTATGTCAATAAAATCTGGGTTTAAGTCCATTCCTTTGCTCTGTTTTCAGATAAGTGTCATTGTTTGGAAAATCTACAGTCTTATCCCTATGAATCTGACCTACAGTATTCTTTGTGCTTTATAATACCTTGGAATGGAAATTAATCTTACACTGTTGTTTAACTTTGAATGCTCTAATTAGGCATTCATACTTCAGATATGGTTAACTATTACTTGGATGGGATAATTAGAGTACTATTTTCTAATTAGGGTATTTTTTTGGTATCCTCTGAGAACATTAGGTGTTTTAGACCGGCAAAGTATCACAGCTTCACAGAGTTATACAAATGCAAAATAAACAAAAGTAACATACTTTAAAATAATATTCCATAGCAAAATGTCATTTATTTCATCAATAAAATTATTTTTGAGTCTATAATATGTGAATTATTCAATTTTTTTCTGTTGTCCTTAGAGAAGGATACCAAAAAATATACTAGGTCAGATTTATAGGGATAACTACAGAGAAAGACTTAGGAGCAAGGGAGAAGAAGAGGACACTAGGGGCCAGCCAATCAGCTACCCTCAGAGTTAAAGCAAGATATGCGGAAGTAAGGAAAGAACAAAGCCAAAGGTAAAAGGTAGATGGGATAATTTAAATTAAAAAAAATCTGGCTTCAAGAAACAAGCCAAGCTAAGGCCTGGCATTTATAAGTAAGAATAAATCTGTTGAATTCTTTGGAAGCTGGTTGGTAGCCCCCTCATAGAGCAAAAAAGTAAAACATGCAACTATAAAATTTTAACATAGAAATTGTATAAAGAATATAGGCATCCTGACTTTACATGATCAGGTTATACTGAGTCTGTTTGGCCAAATGGAAGTATGCTGCCATTGACTATTTGTGGTCTTATTATGAAATTTGTTCAACCTTGCCATCAGACTGTAGTTTCTGTACATCAATTGAATCTTACATGCAAAATCTTTTCTTTGTGAAGGAGACTAAAATCACAGAGATTTATAACTTCATAAATTTGTATGGGCAAAAATTGTTTAAAACATTATGAAATCCTTATTAGATGTTTGCATATTTAGAAGAATTTAGAGACAGAAGTAAGGTAGGGAAACTCACCTCTACAATGAGTTTTGTACCATGGTCTGAAACTAACTGACATTGAACAAACAGAAGAAAAAGTACTTTGACTTAATCTAGTATTTTCTAATGAACACAGGTGTTCTGGTAGGGAAAAAAAATTAAAGAAGCAAAGATGTATGAGAGTTTATTCACTTTTTAGAATAATAACTGACAAATTTGTGGAGAAGCAACAAGAAAAAGTTTTGACTAGGGGAATTAAATTGTGGATAATTAGCAGGAATACAAGTAGAAAATAAAATATTTGATTTGTATGTTTGTACATTTCTGTGTCTTTTCCATCTCCCAGTCTTGAGTCTCAGATAAGTGTTCTTTTCTTGGTACAGAGGCAGGGCACTTTTCTTCACAGGGAAATTTTTGACCTTTTTTCAGGTAGAAAGGGGAGGTCAGACAGCCCTCCTAGTATCTGGTGTTTCTCAAGTGCTTTCAACTCAAAATAATCAATATACTAGAGCAAGATACATGGGGGCAGAATGATCTGAATTACCTCTGAGATTGCTTTAATTGTTCTACACAACCTGCAATTAAAGATGCTGAGGTGAAAAGACTAGTATAATCTTTCCATTTTTTACCATCTTCAGATTTTACATTATCACTCACATTTTTTACCATCTTCAGATTTTACATTATCACTCACACCTAAAACAACAAAAATTACAAACACCTGGGGGAAAGGAAACATGTAATCACTTATTGTAAAACATGGTGGTAAGTGAGAGCTGCCCACCTCCAAAATTTTGTAAAAAATTAAGAAAAACCCAATAAATGAGTTTTGACAGTGCCCTTCTTACAACTCATGTCTCCTTTAGGTTGTGTTCTACCTCTTCAGCAATTTTAATCCAGAAGATCCCTTAATGCTTACTTTTCCTGCTAAGATTCAAGGTGATCATGGAGTTTTGCTATTTTGAGGTGCTGGAACAAATTACCACAGACTGGGTGGTAGTCTAAAATAACAGCAAGCTATTTTCTTACAGTTCCAGAGGCAAATCCTTTAAAAAATTAAGGAATTACCATGGTAGTGTTCCTGTGGAAGCTTGTCACTCAGAATACTTGCTTGCTTCCTCTCACTTGTGCTTTGCAGCAATACTTGACACTACTTGCCTGATTAAACAATTAGTCTAATCTCAGCTTCCATCATTTTATGATCATCTTTCTTTTGTGTCTGAATGTCTTTCCATAGGCTCCTTTAATTTGTATATGTGCTACCAATTCTCTTTTCTTATGAAGTCACTGCTTGGATTAGGGCTCAACCTAATGACCTTGTTAATAGCATCATTATACCTGCAAATATCTTACTTTCAAATAAGGCCACATTTACAGATATTGGGGGTAAAGAACACAATGTTTCCCTGTAGTAAATAAATTAACAATCAAAGGTATGCATTAATTGTGAATATTTTTGGCTTTGTAAGTAGCTGGTGTTGTCCCATGTACACTAGAAAACGATACAACCCAGCCAGTCTCTTCATTGCTTAATGCCATGTTCTATGCATCATGTAATATCTACTCTGGTGTGCTTTAGTGTTGTAGAATATTTGTACACTGTGTGCAAATGTACACCCGTGATTAGGTTAATAAAGTCTGAAAGACCATTAGTTAGGTTGCAGGTATAGGTGGGACTTCCAAGCAGAGAGAGCCCTATGGGTAGAAAAATGAAGAATTACTAGCCAGTAGCTGAAGCAGCAGCATAAGCAGTATAGAGAGATAAGAAAACAAGCCAGGAGACAGAATGTAGATCAAAATAATTGTGGTAATTTAAGTTATAAGAGCTAGGAGACAAGGCTAAGGTAAAACTAAGCTTTCATAAGTAATAAGAAATCTCTGTCTCATTACTAGGGAGCTGACAAAACAGAGAAAGACTCATTAGAAATGTTCATTTTAACTTAGTCCATAATTTTTAATGTACCTTTACTGGAAAGAGACAGTATGTCTCAATTATTTCAATGTAGACAGTATATGAACAAATAGGTATGACTGTGTCTCAACAATGTTATTGAAAAAACCAGGTCCCCGTTGTGTCTGATTCAAAGGCTAAACATTTTTAATGATTTTCTTTACTGTAACAAATGATAAAAATCCTAGTAGTAGAGGAGATTGTTGTATATCAGCAAGATTAATCATTTATTAAGTTCTCTACAGAATTGTGCTTCTCACTACAATGTGTACATTGAAGTTTCACCTCTCACTATAATGTATACGTTGAAGTCTTATGTTAACAGTTTAAGAGATTAGTGGATATGGAAATTTCTTTTTAAAGGGGTAAAGTAAAATTGAGGAGTCTCTGATTTTCTAAGGCTATTCTTTTTAAAATAAGAAGATTTTAGAAGATAGACCACAAAAAGAGCCAAATGTGAAAATGGGACAATTATCAAAGGGAGGTATTTTGCAAACCAAAAGAAACTTTTGAAGAAACACAATCTAATGGTGCTATAGCTATTTATAGCCTCTAAACTTTAAAAAAAATTACTTTAAACCACATAGTAAATGGTATTCAATCATAAAAGCACTAGCACACTGATAAACTTAATGTGTTATAAACTTAAAATTTTATCTGACTGTATGTAGTTAAAGGTTAGGTGAGGTATTAACTTTAGATACAATTTTATTTTACACTCATTGCAATGTTGTTTTTATTACTTATTTTGAGTATTTTTATTATTAGTTTATAATTTAATTCTTTTTGTATTAGAAAAAGTTTAAATATAAAATGTCTATTGATGAAGCTCCTGTCTAAATATTTCTATTACTATAATAATACTAGATAACTAAAATTGCTGATTTTTCAGTATATATCTATATCTTCCAGGGTTTGTATCTCCTCATTGCATTTCATTTTAAGGATTTTATATGCATATCCATCTTATTTACATCATACTTATAGAAAAACATCACATTATTTACCATAATTGTATAAAATTATTTGTCAGATAACTTGTCCTCCATGTCCAAAATAATATTCCTGGACTTTGAAACTCACTCCCCTGTCCAGAGCAGAGTCAGAGGTGATCAGATTCCAGCTCCTGGGCCCCAGTCTGAAGAATTCCTTTCTGGGATTGGGGTTACCCCCAAGGGTCTGATCTCAGACACTTGCCAGTAGACAGACCTTAGGCTTTAGCTGTGAGGGGCCTCCTACAGTGACCCCTACCTTGCAAAGCTGGGTCCCATCTCCAGGGCAAATTACTTCATCAGACAAGGACTAAGGACTTTGAAACTCTGATCCCTGTCAGAGCTGAACTATTTCTAGCTCCTGGGCTGCCCATCCAGAGAATTCCTCTATGAGATTGGGGTCACAGCCAAGGGTCTGATCTCAGACTCTTGCCAGCAGACAGGCCCTAGGCTTTGGCTTTATCTGGGAAGGGTATCCTTCAGTGACCCCTAAAAGAAGAGATATTGCCTGGCTGGGCCTTGTCTCCAGGGCAAACTGCTTCATCAGACAAGGACTGAGGCCGTTGAAACTCAGACTCCTGTCCAGAGTGGAGTCAGAGATGGAACAGACACCTTGCTTAGAGCAGACAGGAGACACATAAGCCCTCTCGCCACAACTGACTAGGAGCTGACTAACTGTAAACTACTGAAGCCATAGTCACTCACCACTGTAAGAATATATATAGCAATATAAAGAACAACAAGGCAACACCAAAAGAAACTGATGGTTCTACAACTACATGACTTGAGCAGAGAAATGAAGAGAAATCAGAAAGAAACAACAGCAAAAAAACCTTTATGAAGATTATTGAAGTCTTCAAAGAAGATATGAAAAATTGCCTTAAAGAAATAGAAGAAAATACAAACAAAAAATGGGAAGAGATGAACAATTCCTTGAAAGAAAACCAAAGAAAGGAAAATAAAAAATGGAAGAAACAATTCAGGAACTAAAAAGTAAAATAGAAGCAATAAAAAAGGCATAAAATGAGGCAAAGGTGGAATAGTAAATCTGAAAAAAAGAACTGGAACTATAGATGCAAGCATAATCAACAGAATCTAAGAGTTGGAAGAGAGAATGTCTGGAGTGGAAAACTCAATAGTAGAAATACAAACATCAGTCAAAGAAAACATAAAAACCATAACAGCTATAACACAATACATTCAGTAAATTTGAGACACCACAAAAAGAACTAACCTGAGAATAATAAGAATAGAAGAAGGAGAAGAATTCCATCTCAAAAGCACAGATAATGTATTCAATAAAATCATAAAATAAAACTTTCCAAATTTAAAGAAAGAGATGCCTATAAAGATGCAAGAAGCTGACAGAACACCAAATAGATTTGACACCCCCCCAAAATAAAGTCTACTCGTCACATAATAATCAATCCACAAACCATACAGAACAAAGAAAAAAATTAAGAGCTGTAAAAGGAAAGGGCCAACTTACCTATGAAGACAGACCTATCAGAATCACACCTGACTATGCAATGGAAACAATGAAAGCAAAAAATTCTTGGTCAAAAGTTATAGAGACCCTAAAAGAGCATGACTACCAACCCAGACTAAAATACCCAGCAAAACTATCAGTCACCATAGATGGAGTAAACAAGATATAAGTCAGAAATAAACAATACCTATCTACAAATCCAGCCCTTCAGAAATCAGTAGAGGAAAAACTCCAACCTAAGGATCCCAGATACACCCATGAAACCACAAACAGTCAATAATCCCACAGAAGAACAGCCCAGAGAAAGGAAATACATACAAGCTACCACCAAAAATAACAGGAAATATCAATTACTGGTCACTAATATCCCTTAATATCAGTGGACTCAATTCAACTATAAAAAGATACACACATGATGGATACAAAAACAGAAGCCATCCTTCTGCTGAATACAAGAAATACAACTCAACCCCAAAGACAGACACAGGCTCAGAGTAAAGGGTTGGGAAATGATTTTCCAATCAAATGGACCTAAGACACAAGCTAGTGTTTTTATTTTAATATCTAATAAAGTAGATTTCAAACCAAAATCAATTAAGTGAGACCAGGATGGACATTATTATTCATCTCAGGAAAAATTGGTCAAGATGAGATTTCAATCCTGATTATTTATACCCCTAATATAAGGGCATCTATCCTTGTAAAAGAAACACTAAAGCCCTAATTCCACATAAATTCTCACACTATAATAGTGGAAGTCAACCAGACAGAGACTCAACAGAGAAATAAGTAGTCTAACAGAGGTTATGATGCAAATGGATTTAATAGATATGTATAGAAGATTCTACCCAAACATAAAGGAATATACATATTTCTCAGCACCAAATGGAACTTTCTCTAAAATTGACTACATATTTGGTCACAAAGCCAATATCCATAGGTACAAAACAGGAACTAATCTCTTGTATAATATCATATGAAAATCAATAACTTTGAGAATATATAAATACAACAATTGGTTTAGAGCAACAAAATATAATATATATCTAAAATCCATGACTGAGAAGGTCATTAGTCTTAGGGTAGAGCCTGCTACTGTTATTTTGTTAAGTGGTTATCACATGAAATTTCCTTATAAACACATTCATACTCATGGACCTGAGATGCTCTCAACTTCAGTCAGAGAAGCTTCTTTTTATAGGAGACATCAGTCAATGAAGAGATTCATGACTGATGAAAGCATGAAAATAAGAGTCTTAGTACTCAGCCTAAAATGGGACACCAATATTAATTCAACCACCACCAAGATTCAATTAACATTGTGCAAAAGGAAGCAGAAAGAATATAAGTTCTGGAGGATAGGAAAAAGGGTTGTGAAATGTATTCTGGACATGACATGGCTATAGCAAGTGTGAACTCACTGTACGCTATTAATCTTATAGAAAACCTACTTCAACTCAAACTATCTAATATTCTTGTGTTAAAAGTCTAACCTTTACAATATACTTCTGAAAAGACATGCCCAGTGTAAGATGCAGAATTGCTCTGGTGTGCTCTGCACTTTCCTTGTTTTGGTTTCAAATAGAAGGGATTTGGCAATCAAAGTGTAAGGTTTTTTGGTTTTTTTTTTGTTTTTTTTTAAAGAAAAAATAAAGTTTATACACATCAAATCCTGTCTTAAAATATGTTTCTGAGAGGATATATATCTATTCAACCTGTAAGTATTTTTTTAGGTGTTATTCAATAGAAAATGATCAGTACACAAAAGAATCCTTCTAGTAGTTTTATATTATCTAAAATTCACTTGATATTTTTTGGTATCTCTTTAGTAAACTGTTTTCTTAGAAAAATTCTCTAAGATAATAAAAAGTTTAAATTTGTACATGATTGAGCATAATATCTTTTTTTACTTGTCATTTATTTAATTTCACTTTCTTCATTTTATTAATGAAAAACTTCAGTTTCATTATTATTAAGTCAGTCATATCAATTAATGTTATCAGTTGCTAGATCTTACAAGTGCAATAAAACTATAAGATATGTAATGTACATAAAAATTTATGTGATTATCCCAGTTAATATCCCTAGCAGAATAAAGAAAACATTCTCATTAACAATAATGTTAAAAATAAAATAATAAGAATAAATTTAACAAAGAGGTTAAAGACTAAAATTTATAAACATTAAAGAAGTATTAAAAAAGACAGAAATAATAGGGATATATTCTTTGTTCATAAAGAATCAGGAATGTTAAAATTTCAGTACTATCTAAACAACACATAGATTTATTGCAAGTGCTATCAGAATCAACAGAAATTGAACAAAAGGCAAATTCATATGGACCCATAAAAGACATGACAATTCTTGCTTAAAATTATATTAATGACATCTGCAATTTATACACATAGACCACTGAGACAGGATAAAAGAGTAATAAGTCTAAACTTATATAGTCAACTTATCATTGAAAGACATTCCAAAAAAGACACTCAGTAAAAGGTGCTATATAAACTGAGTTTTCCTATGGCAAGTAATAAAACTGACACTTAAAAAATTCAAAAAAGTCAAATCAAAATCACTGAAAGACTAAATGTGGTATCTGAAACCACAGAACACTTGCAAAAGAAAATGTCCTTGGCATTGGTATTATGAATGATTTATTGGATACTGCACAAAAGCTCAAGCTACAAAAGCAAAATTAAAACATCAAACTAAGTTGTTTGCTTTTATGTAAGAGAGCCAAGTACCTTTAAAAATAGAGACTAACTCATTTTAGTAGCATAGAAAAAAGAAAAAGAGCTAGGCTATCCCATCTTCAGAAAGAAGTTTATGATCCAAGTGGGAGAAGGTTAATATGTAGGCATAAACTATTCTGAATCTGATAAGACAGGGAAAAGGAAGGATCCCACTCAAGGAAACATCTCTATCGATGTGGTTCATCATTGTCCTCCTAGGTGTATCTTATTTAATTCACTTTTTTGTGACAATGCTACTAGAGCAAATAGTCAAACATTATTTTGTCAGTCTCAGGAGAGAAATAGCTAAAAACCCACCTTCTCAGAAACTGTGTGTGTGTGTGTGTGTGTGTGTGTGTGTGTGTGTGTGTGTGTGTGTGTGTTAAAATTAGGCTTACCTCAAATTCAGATATATTTGAAAGAAAGAACTGGTCCAAGCTTTCAGGAACAGACTTTATCAACAGACTCTGAAGTTACTGGCTTCTTATAGTGTGGCTCTGACTTATTAGAGATACTTCAAATTACAAAAATTAAACTTAGAATTTTGGTATTCTTTTGTACTTAGAAAATTTGTAACTGGTCAAGTCTAAAAATTTGGCATTGACTGATTTTATATTGACATAGCTGAAAAAGAACAGTCTCTAACTGATATATATATATATATATATATATATATATATAGGTATATATATATATACAGTCTCCAACTGATATATATATATATACAGTAAATTTTTTTCACAGAATTTACACAGAATGTACAAAAATTCAGACATAGTGATAAAACTGATATGAAAGTTTTCACAGAGATATAAAAGGCAAATCTATGTTTTTAATTAAAATATGTAATATCTCCATATTTGAAAAAATTGATAGCAGCAACAACAAAAAACATTTCTTTTATTCAAATCCTGTAGATTGGTCACAACATACCTACATTTTATGATACAAATGCACACTGTTTTTCCTCATGTATTCATTGAAATAGACCCTAAAATGTGTATCACTGTAATACTCTGTAAAATATCTCTTCTTAACTTAATAAAAATTCAACTTGAAACTAAAGGTAAGATAAAAATCCTTGAGTAAGTTATATTATTAATCTATACATTAGTGTCATTTTAATGTTGTCACATATTCACAGCCATCTCTAAAAGTGTTTTAAGTAATATATTAATATTATATTGTGCTTTGCTTTTTGTCCTTAAGCAGGACAAATTTTTTGAAGCCTTAACAGAAAAAGAAACTAATAATTCTTGCCATACCTAATCAAATATATTCTGTTGGTGACAGCTGGGTCATCAGTAAATATGATGCTAGTGAACATGACTAGCACAATACTAATAACATGGTTTTCAAGGAGACCTAACAGATCACAGCTATCTGATGACTATTTATTTTGTTGTTTCCCATAGAGACAAAAAAAAAACCAACAAAAAATTAATTTTAAGGCTACATGAGGAATAGTGGAAACGTGATATATCAAAGGAGATAAAAAGGGGAAAAGATTGAAGCCAACAAGAGAAAAGATGTGAAAATATAGGGGATAGTAAAAGAGTACAGATTTTTAGCAGTTCCCACCAGCTGGCCAGTAGGTGAGAGAACTGCCTGCAGGCTAGACCACCATTGCTGCCATCCACTAGATAATGTTCCCCTAATACCCAATCCACAGCCTAACACTACCCACCTTATCATTCCTCCCATGGCTAGTCCTTTCCTGCAACTCCAGTAGACTAAATAGACCCACTTACAGTCAATTCCAGTCAGAAGAATAGGAGAATATGCTGGATCTAGGGATCAGACCCACCCCCCCAAACTCAGATGAGATATCCTACTGGACCTGTAGACTGGCTAGTCACTAGAATTTTTGGTCATTCAGGTCTGATGACAGTAAATAAAACAAGTAACCAAGAAACAAAACATCCATCCAACAATGACAAACACACAAATCAGCACCTAGACTTATATTTATCCCAAATACAGATGCCTGAAACACTAGGGTAAGAACATATTCAGTAACAGAAAAAGAAACCTAACCAGAATGTTATGATCCTATGACAGCAAGACATCAACATTCCAACACAGCTGAAACATAATGAAGGACCTTAAAAATAACTTTTTTAATATGATCAAAAATTTTGAATAGGAAATGAAAAGATTTAATAAAGAAATCAAGGAAAAGACAAACAAAAATTGAAAGAAATCAATAAAAATCAAAGAAACAAACAAAACAACACAGAAAAAAACAACCAAACAAATGAAGGAAACAGTTCAAGACTTGAAAATCAAAATAGAAGCAATATAGAAAACAAAAACAAGGAAAACAGGAAACTTAAAATCTGAGTAAGTGAACAGGAACTACAGATGCAAACATCATCAACAGAATACAAGAGATGGAAGAAAGTCTCAAGTGATGACAATATGATAGAAGAATTTATCTGTCAAAGGAATTGCTAAATCCAAAAAATTCCTAACACAAACTTCCAGAAAATCTGGGACACAATGAAAAGACCAAACCTAAAAATAATTAGGATAGATGGAGAAAAGTCCCATCTCAAAGTCCCAGAAAATATATTCAACAAAATCAAAGAAGAAGGCTTTCAGCATAAATGGAATATCTATAAAGGCATGCAGACTACAAACACCAAATATACTAAACCAAAAAGTATTTTCACCACATAATAATGAAAACACTAAACATACACAATCAATGAAGAATACTAAGATCTTCAAAATAAAAAAAGGCCAAGTAAAGGCAGACATATCAAAATTGCACCCAACTTCTCAATGGAGATTCTAAAAGCCATAAGGGCCTGGACAAATGTTTTGGATACAATAAGATACCACATATGCCAGCACAGACTATTATAAACAGCAAAATTTTTAACCACTATAGATGAAGGCAACAAGATATTTCATGATAAAACCATATTTAAACAATGCTATCCACAAATCCAGCCATAAGGAAATACAAGGAGTATTCTAAGCCAAGAAAGTTATCTTCAGCTACAAAAAACACAGGTAATGGATAATCTTACACCAGCAAATACCAAAGGGAAACATACATACACATACACACACAAACAAACTACTTCCATCATCATCAGAAGCAAAGAAATAACAGGAATTTACAAAGTTATAGGTCATTAATATCTTTTAATATCAATGAACTCAATTTGCCAATAAAAAGACACAAAATAACAGAATACATACAAATACAGAATCCATCCTTCTGCTGCATTCAAGAAACACACCTCAATTCCAGAGACAGATATTACATAAGAGTAAAGAATTGGGAAAAAATTTCCAAATCAAATGCAACTAAGAATCAAGTTGGTTTAGCTATCCTAATATCTAACAAAACAGGCTTCAAATTACAATTAATCAAAAGCGACAGAAAAGGACATTTCATATCCATCAAAGGAAAAATCAATCATGGTGAAGTTTAATTTTGAACATCTATGCCTCAAAATACAAGGACACACACATTGTAATAGAAACATTATTAAAGCTTAAATAAGACATCTAACCCCAAACACTGAGAGAGACTTCAATACCCCACTATTACCAATGAACAGGTCTGCTAGACACAAACTAAACAGAGCAATAAGTGAATAAAAAGATGTTATGACTCAATTGTACTTAACAGATATCTACAGAATATTTTACCCAAGCACAAAAGAATACACCTTTTTCTTCACACCTCATGGAACCTTCACTAAAACTGACCACATACTTAGTTAGAAAGCAAATATCAACAGATGCAAAAAAATGAAATAAAACCTTGTATTTTATTGGATCACCATAAATTAAAGTTACAATTCAACAACAACCCAAACTATAGAAAATTGGCAAACGTATGGAAACTGAACAGCTCCGTGTTACAAATAGGACAAGAAAGATATAAAGAAGGAAGTTAAAATTTCCTAGAACTAAATGAAAATGGATGTACAACATGTCCAAACAAGATATAAAGAAGGAAGTTAAAATTTCCTAGAACTAAATGAAAATGGATGTACAACATGTCCAAAATGGATGTACAAATGTCCAGACATTTTAAAAACAATGCAAGAGGAAAGTTCATAGCACTAAGTGCCTTTATAAAGAATTTTGAGAAATCTCACATAACTACATAACAGTACATCTGAAGGGTTGAGAACAAAAAGAAGCAAACTCACTGGAGAGGAGAAAATGGCAGGAAATAAAAATAAAAGGGGATGAAATAAATAAGAGTAACGAGAACAATACAAAGAATCAATGAAACAAAGAGTTGATCCTTTGAGAAAATAAAAAAAGATGGAAAAATCCTTATCCAAATTAATTAAAATGCAGAAAGAGAATATTCAAATTACCAAGATCAAAAATGAAATGGGAGATGTAACAACAGACACTGAAGATTTCCAGATAATCATTAGGTAATACTTCAGAAACCCATACTGCACAAAATTGGAAAATCTATAAGAAATAGGGTAACTGTAACCAAACAAGTGAAATACCTTTATAACAAGAAAATTTACATCTTTAAAAAAGACATTAGAGAAAATATCAGAAGATGGAAAGATCTTCCATGTTTGTGGATTGGTGGGATTAACATAGTACAAATGACAATCTTACCCAAAACAATTGAGAGATTCAATGCAATCCTCATCAAAATTATAGCACAACTCTTCATTGAACTTAAAATAAAATTGAGGTAGTGAAAACAATCATATACAATAAAGGAATTTGCAGAGGTTTCACCAACCATGAAATTAAACTCTACTATGGAGCTATAGTAATTAAAAAAAGCATTCATTGTATTGGCATAAAATAAACAGGTGGATCTATGGAATTAATGGAAGACTCAGATATAAATCTACATTCCCATAAGTACCTGATTTTTGGCAAAGAAGCCAAAATTATACATTGGAAAAAAAGCATCCTCAACCAATGGTGGTACCATAACTGGATGTTGGCATGTAGAATCATGCAAATATATTCATATGTATTTCCCAGTACAAAACTCAAGTTTAAGTATATCAAGGACCTCAACACAAAGCTGCATACATTGAACCTAATATAAGAGAAAATGGGAAATAACCTTGAACACATTGGCACAAGAGATTACCTCATGAATATAAATCAGTAGCCCAGAGACTGAGATCAACAGTTAATGAAAAGACACTCATGGGACTGAGAAGATTCTCTAAGGCAAAGATTACAGTCAATAGGACAAACAGCAGCCTATACAATGGTAGAAGTTCTTCACCAATTCCACATTTGACAGAGAGCTGATCTCCAAAATGTATAAATAACTGAAGAAACTAGACATCCAAACACCAAATAATCAAATTTTAAAAATGAGGTATTCATGTAAAAAGAGAATTTTGAAGTAAAGGCAACACTCCTCCACTGCTGGTGGAAGTGCATAATTATGCTACTTTGGAAACTGATAAGTCTATTTCTCAGAAAATAAATCTACCTCAAGACCCAGCTATACCACTCTTGGGCATATATCCAAAGGATGCTCCATCCTATCACATGGACACTTGTTCAACTATGTTTATAGAGCATTATTTGTAATAGCCAAAACCTTGAAACAATCTAGATGCCTTTCAACCTAAGAATGAATGTGATACATTTAGACAATAGAATATTAAGATGTAAAAAACCAAACAAAAAGAAAAACAAACAAAAAACAAATGACATCATAAAATTTGAAGGCAACTGCATGGAACTAGAAAAAAAAATCATCCTGAGTGAGATCACTCAGACACCAAGAAGGACAAATATAGTATGTATTCACTCATACATGTATAGTAGCTATAAATTAAAGGATAACTGTGCTACCATCCATAGCCTCAAACAGACTAGGTAGCACAGCTCAAAAAGAAATGGATGAATTTCCCTAGGAAAGGGCAATAGAACAAATTTCCTGGGTATACTTGGAGAGGGGGGAGGGGAGGAGGGAAGCAGGGATGTAAACATAAAGAATAGGGTTGGGCAGGTTGGGTGTAGGATGTAGGGGGAGAATAAGAGATGGCTTGATTTCAGGGTCAGAGAGAAACCTTGTGTTAGTATTTTTCGTGCAAAGATGAAACATGCTGTTTTGAGTTTATTGGGAATCTGGATATCCATGGAAGGTGGGGGGAGGAGGAGAAAGAGAAGGGGGGTGCAGAGAAAAAGAGATTACTGCCATGTGTTGTCTCTCTTTAATGGAAGGGTGAGTATGCAGACATGTCCAGGGGCTTGTGTGTGCGTGCGTGCGTGCGTGCGTGCGTGCGTGCGTGCGTGCGTGTGTGTGTGTGTGTGTGTGTGTGTGTGTGTGTGTTTGTGTTTACATGCTAACACCTTGTGCCAGGAAAACTCCCAGGAATCCACAAGGATGACCTGAGTTAAGACCTCTTGCAATAGTGGAAATGGTGTCTGCAGTGGCATTCTTTGATAATCAGATTGGTGACTACTCTAATTGTCATCACTGAGCTTTCATTCATTAACTAAAGGAAACAAATGCATAGATCCACTGCCAAGATTGAACTCTTGGAATCTTGTTGAAGATAGAGAGGAAGGATTATAGTAGCCAAGGGGAGTCAAGGTCATTACAAGGGAACCCTCAGAAAGAACTAACCTGAGCTCAAAGGAGCTAACAGACTCTGGACTACTGACTGGTAGGAAGCCTGAATGGGATTGCTATAGTCGCTCTACATATGTGTGACAGTTGTGTAGCTTGATCTATTTGTGGGGACTCATATCAGTGTGATTAAGGCCTGTCCTTAATGCTAGAGTTAGCTTTTGGGAACGTATTCTTCACACTGGGATGGCTTATCCAGCCTTAACTGTTCTTATTAGAGTGGGAGGAATTGTTCAACATGAAAAGTCCTGGATATCAATAAAATGTTCTTTTTAAGTTCCAGCCTAAAGCATGTCAAATTTAGTTTTAAGATTGCATATATCAGAAAAGATTATAGGCACCTTTAAAAATTATTTAGTTACCTGTTTTTATTTATATGTATGGGCTGAGTGAGCATATGTGCACCATAAGCATGTTGAAGCCCTTGGAGTACTGAAGAGGTCATTGAAATCCTTGGAATTGGAGTTTACAAACAGTTTTGAACCACTGTATGGGTGCTGGCAAACAAACCTGGGTTCTCTTAAAGACTACTAAAAAAACATTTTTAACCACTGAAATATCTTCCTAGCCCCTACAGGTACATTTTAAGATTTTCATTCCTATGTAAAAGACAACATATTTTTATTTGAACCATTTCAATTATATATGGCATATAAATTGTGGAATGATCTTGAGTTTTGAATTTCCCTGAAGAATGTGAGAAATATAGTAATACTTCTGTTGAAAAGCTTTAACTTGGAGCATAATTGTAGGTGTAAAGGTAAATATTTCCAAAATTTGCAACATTTTATATTACATAATGCTATGGCAAAGGGTTTATTTGGTTAAATTCATTCCTATCATTCCTACTGGGGTAAAACTAGTGTAGAAATACTAATTTGAAGCAGAGTGTAGGAGAAAATACGAAAATACTATATGCTGTTGCAATTTAGTTATGATCAAAATCCCTTATAAAATAAAGATAAAGATTAGATAGTACATGCATTGTGTAGAGGAAGAATACATAAATATTTGAGAAACATATCAGCCTTGGAATATATTTGGATTATCCATTAGGGCCATTTTGTTTCCTCATACATATTTGAACTTCAAAGTAAAGAGTTTCTAGAGATTTAAAATACTATCTATGATTTAAAAATATATATATACCAACTTTGAGACCAAATAAGCTGGGCTTGGGGCACAGTAGTAACCAAGAATAGCTTTATTGTCAGAATCTCCTTTCCTTTAACTATCTGCTATCAGGTTACTAGAATTCTCTTCCAAATGTCTCATAAAAGGAAAGGGGTCAATGTAACTCAACATTTAGTCAAATCAATAATAATTCTCTCTGTGTGTTTC
Source organism: Sigmodon hispidus (assembly GCA_004025045.1). NCBI lineage: Eukaryota > Metazoa > Chordata > Mammalia > Rodentia > Cricetidae > Sigmodon > Sigmodon hispidus. The sequence goes on along the minus strand of PVIH01006113.1, from coordinate 62,009 downwards.
TTTCATGTGAGTGTGTGTGTGTATGAATGTGCGCATGTATGCATGCACTTATGTGTTAGAAAATAGGACAGTCATTTTAGAATGGAAAATTGTGTGCTTGAGTTCAAAAAAATCACTAAAAATCATAGAGAAAATTTGGGTTTCTAATACTCAGTCACGTTTGCCAAATGAAGTTGGCAACAACACATATGTCATAAAACTGAAAAAAAAGTCAAAAGAAGTAAACAAGCAAAATACTTGCTATAGTGTCTAGGTCATAATAGACTCAATCTTTTTTTTTTTTTTTTTTGCTTTTACTGATAGGGAAAAGCTGTTGTTAGTTATCTATCTAATGTCCATTTGACAATCTAATTCACCTGCCATACTTATATATTTCACAAAATATTGTGAACACATATTTTGGTTTTGTGCTGTGTGGTAGTTGGAACTAAAAATTTAACTTGGAATTACCTTCAGATGTAGATTATTTCTTCCAATGATCTCAGACTTTAAAAGCTTCTGTCATTAAAAAAAAGTAAATACTAGAGGAGACTTCACAGAGAATGCAGTTGTGTATTAGCTTTAGATGACCTTGCTGAGTTCTGTTCTTTATACTCCTCTGTTTGTGTTTGAATATCTTTGAGTCCCTTTTGAATAGACTTTTTAAAGACTTCTTTTTTAGCATTCACATTAATTGACTTCTTTAATGATAAAACAGAAGTCAAGTAAAAATATTCATAATAAACATTTTGAAGATAGTCCCATCTACTTTATTTATCTTTTCCTATATTGGTTCCAATATCAAATCGTGTAGAGAAAGATCACAGAAAAACCATTCACCCTCCATTGCCTTAAACACATTCCCCTCTTAAAAAAAAATCTGTTGTACTCATCAATCTAATTGTCAGTGATGATTCAAATGGTTGTCAAGTGGGGCAGCCCAAGGAGGGGTTCAAAGAGAGAAAGAATCTGGTACTGACCAGGTGAAAGAGGCCACTGTCTGAAAAATCTTACCCAGATAAAAGTGAAAGGGAAACACATGTGGCCAGGTCTGCCTAAAGCTGGAGGATAACTCAACAGCCTAACCAACAGATAATTACTCCTCTGGTCACATGTTGTTCTGGCTGGTAAATGGCTTTTTTGGGGGAATCTGTGCCACAAAGTTGAGTGGTAAACGTAGTAGCACAAATTTAGGTTGTAAGAAAAGAAGATTCTAAGCCAAATATTGGGGGAAGGCTGAAATATCAGAGAGAGGAAGCACCACAGTCAATTCTCACCAAACTGTTTTGCAACTTCCTGAGCCTCACTCCTGGTCTCTTCTGCCAGTCTTTTCTGTTTCTGCCTGGTTTCTAGAGCCCTTATATACCCTATCCCATCCAGGTTAGTATTAAAGGAGTGTAGCCTTGAACTCACAGAAATTCTCTAGAGTTATGGGATTAAGGATGTTGGTCCCACTCCCAGCTTTGCCTGTGCTGGGATTAAAGGTGTGTGTGATTGACTCAACTGTTTATTCTTGTATTCAAGGATCAAGAATTTCCTGAACTGTCTGCCTAAGATTTGACTGGAGGTACTGTCTGCTATCCCAGGATTCATTAAATGCCTAACAAATATCCACACAGTTGAAAATGTTCAATTTGTTTCTCAAATGTGAAAATTAGGGGGGGATATTTTTTTATTTTTCACAATAATTTATTTATGAGCAAGGACATATATGATGACATGTATGTGACGATTAATAAATAACCTGCAGGTGTCAACTCTCTTTTGTTTGAGTTTGAGGGATGAAATAAAATTGTGTTTAGCATCTGAGCTATCTCCTCAGTCTCATAAGAAGAGTTTCACAGTGCATATTATTTGATTGTGATGGTCAGGAACCTGGTTGCCTCAGATATTGTTAACAATGGTAAAAAACTCTAGCACAAGCGTTGGTAGGGGAGATCTTGGTGCCGTCTTGTCTCCAATCCAATCAAATCAACACACAAAGAAAGATGTACAATATTTTACCTTATATTTAAATGTATTCTGTAACAAAAATTGCAGAAACATATTACTGTTATCTAACTTACAATTCTGATTCACTTTGGTACATTTGATTCATTGCTTGATGCATTGAGTCAAAATACTGTATTCTGGAATTCTTATGTTAAAAACAGGCAGTGTATCATTCTTTAAGTGAAAGTACATTCAGTAATGTGAGTCTAAAATCTTTATTTTATTTGATAGAAACAGTTTCATGAATTTCTCACCCATCCAATGTCTTTGATTTCTACTTGAATTGGAATCATAGTTGCCTAGACATCAGAGGCTTAACCCTACAGCTTAATCTAACATTTTGTCAAATCTTTGTTGCTGAGGTCAAATAGAAAGAAACGTACCTTTTATGAAAAGTCTAATAAAAAGCAACATTATCTTTGTACTGTAAGAGATTTTGTATTTATCTGAAGACCCATATTGTGAAGTCACGGGAAAAAAATACTTAAGAAACTTGACTGGATTCCATTTGTTCCTTTTATTTGCATATCTGCTTTTTCACCTCTAGCCCTTCATAATAAAATTCAACTTCTTATTCTGACAGATAAGAAATTGCATGTCTGTGCATACATTCATAAGGGTGTGAATGCATATTTTATCAGTTAGGTTTTTCTAAATGTATTATCTTTCAATAATTTCCAGCATTTCTCTCTACTTATATTTAAAACAAGGTTGTGTAATACAAATGCCACTGACTATCTTTAGAGGTGCTCTTCTGGTCCTTTTTAATTTGATTCTTAAGGAAATAAACAAATGAGTAAGTATTATGTTGTGATTACCACTATGAAACACAATAATCTCTAAATTCTCCTGGGTTTTAGAAGACATTTTCAATGTATGTAGGAGAGGATGAAACTAAGGTGCAAAATTTCATTGGAACAACACTGAAATAATAAGGAAAAATAGAAAAATAGCCACAGTGTGAAATTATAATATCCATCTTATTTCAGAAAGATGGGAAGCCAAATTACCAGTGTATTTTGTAGTCTAGGAATTTTATGATAAAAGAAGTCTTATCATCTTACTAACCCAAGTAAAGGCAAACCACTTACTTCTATGATTAATTCAGCATTAGATTAAAGGCATTGAAAGCAAATTTATACCATTTAATGATTATATGACATTAAATTTATGCTACTTTAGTACATTTTAAATAATTAGGTGGTTAGATTTGGTGCTTCATATCCTAACTCCAGCACATGGGAGGTAGAAGCAGGCATATCTCTGTGAGTTTAAGGCTAGCCTGGTCTATCTAGTGAGTTTTGGGTCAGCAAGAGTTGCAGATTGAGACTCCCTCTAAAAAATGAAATAAAATGTACATCTCATTCCAATAGATATTAGTATAGGTGATATACACACAGAGACACATACACAAAAATGAGTTTTTAATTTAATTATTAAATATTTCTTTTTCCATTTAAATTTTAGAATTGGGTACCAAGTAAGAAAACTTTAAAAAATAACTATGTAGCCTAGGAAGTTTTCTCTGTTGTTCAAGTAGTTACTGAACAAGTAAGAGGCTTACAGCTTGGATAAACTTTTTGAAATGCTTGGAAGATGTTGTTGCTCACATATTAATTCCAGCCTTTGAAAGCAGAAACAGGGTATTTTCAGAGCAAACTATCAATCTATACTGGCTTTGTAGGTAATATCTATGTTCAGTTGAGGGACATCATTTCAATGAAAAAATTTGGAGAGTCTTCAAAGAAGACTTAATATTAACCTCAGCTCTCCACATGTACTCGCACATATGTGTACATGTTCCAGACATCAAGAAAACACACACACACACTGTACACATATACATGCAAAATAGATAAATGTTTAGTTTTTTTAATAAATTAATCCTAACCCTAACCTTAATAAATTAAATAGCTAAATGAAATCACCTTGGTGATAGATCAGTGCTAGATCATCTAGTTTAATGCTTTTGAGTAATAGACAGGGGTGTTGAGGTCCCAAGGTTATTGAACATCACCAGTTAGGGCAAAGCAAAAGTGAATAAACTAGAATCTTAATTGGTTGACTCCATTTCTCAGTCTAAAACTTGACCAATTGGAAATGGCTGACATTGAATGTCCTTAAAATGTGTAAATTATATAAGTGGATTGTATCTCTATAAATCTATTTTTAATGATAAAAGTACTATAAACGTTTTAATGCTTAAAACACAGCTCTTCCTCTTGATCCCCTTTCTATTATATTGCTTCCAACTGTAAAATGTGCATTAACACATGAATAATATTGATACTAAATGGGCTCTTATTTGCTGTGTGTTTTTTATGTTTTTGTCATTTTCGATTTTATAAGATGCCTCCAAAGATCAGCATCTGGAAAACCAGACTCATTTTTTTTTGATGTTTACAATTAGAATTTTTTGTTAATTTCTTTAACTTTCTCTGTGTAAGTGTACTGACATATGCATAGATATGTAGCATGTACATGCCTGGTGCCTGAGGAGATCAAAGGAAGTTTCCATTTCTTTGGTCCTGGAAATGCAAATTATTGTAAGCCACCACAAAACATGGCTCTTCTGCAAGAACAATCTTCATTTTTAACCACAGAGCCATCTTTTGAGCCCTGCATTATTTTTTAAAATTAAGTTTTAATGTGTTTTTTCACTTGTTTCATAATAACTTATGGCCTATAGTGTCACCTTGAGCTAAATCTCACTTGTATCTCTATATTCTATTTTGTATATTATTGTTTGGTCTAATTCAACAGTCCTTTACTACCTCAAACACTTTAACAGCCCTTTTCTGCTCTCTCCAAAATTAAGTCATTATTTACTCATTGCTTCATTATGATTTCCTCTCTTTCAGAGTAACCTCTTAACATATTGTCATGTACATCAGAAATGAAACCATACATAGGGAACATTCACATAGTAAATCAAATCTCATTACTTCTGTTCCCCAACCTTGAGCTGATTTGACATTATAAGTTGGTGCTTTCACTGACTAAGAATGTGATGTATTGCTCTAATTCTCTTTAATTTTACATTCCAGTGGAGTGATACTGTTAAAATATATTGCCAATGTAGAGTTTTGTGCGTGGCTTTCAGCAATTGTGGTATAGTGGCTCCCACCTACCTTATTTGCTGGTGACCTGGGATAGTTGAACAGAATATTGATAGAATTTTGGAAAAGATCCCTAACTAGCAACTAGTGCACTTATCTTATTCTTCTCCCTCCCTCCCTCCCTTCCTCTCCCTCCCTCCCCCCTCCCTCCCTCCCTCCCTCCCTCTCTCTCTATCTGTTTGTTTTACATCCTGGTGAAAGTTTTCTCTCGCTCCTCCTCCCCTGTCAGTTACTCCCCTCACTCCAACCTCCTCTGTTTCCATCTCCTACTCTGTTTCTGTCTCCAATGCATATACACATGAGGTCTTCAGTGAATATAAACAAAACATGGCATATCAAGTTGCAGGGGGATACTTATTCTTACTAGTCTGCTTATACTTAACAAAATGTGTAGGTTTTTGAGAAATGTTTTCATTCAGAGTCACCCATTTTAGTTAAAATAATATCTTATAAATGCCAATGATGACCTATTGTGCTACAACTGCAATAATTTTTTTTAACTTTCATCCCACCCAATAGTGGCTCTCATCAGATTGTGTTCCTTTGATCCCTTATTAGCAGTATGTGGGAATTCACTTGAAATGCAAATTTTAGGTCACTCATTCCACTCCTTCTGGGACAAAAGCCAGCAATTGGTAGTTTAATAGGTTTTCCATACTCACTATTTGTTGTCAAATCATATGTTCTTATCATTTATGCTTCATACTATGCTATCTTATTCTTAAGGAAAAAGAATTTAGTATTTTACACAGTAAGAAATTGTAACACATTTTTAAAAATTAGCATTAAAGTAGTAGATTTTATTATGGCACTTTCATACATGTTTTTTGTTAATATTTCTCCCTTGCTTCTCCCTCATTCTCTTTGACCATCTTTGTACTCTATAACCCCAACTACTCCTTTTCTGTTTATATGTCAGATGTGTTTTACTTCCCTCCATTAATCTTCCTCAAATCTTCTTTATCTCCTTCTCTGGTTCCTTTTCCAGTTTCATGCCCTGTATCTAAACTCACATCCAAAATATATGTAAGCTCAGATCTGCTTATGGATGTGACCATTTAGTGTTTATATTTCTACATAAGCTCATTTAATATAATGCCTGCCAGTTTTATTAATTTTCTTGCAAATTTTGTTTGCTTTAATGGATATCTAGGCTTCTTCATATTTCTATGATGGGATAAAGAATTTTTGAGTATACATTTAGAATATTTGAGACATCAGATAGTTTCATTTTTACAATTTATTTGTTTGTTTAATGTTGATTAGCATTTTGACTGTGCATATATATGTATGTGCACCACTACATGATTGATGCCCAGGGAGAGAGAATATCAAATCCTGTGATTGTGGGCTACCATCTGGGTGTTGGGAACCCAACCCATGTCCTTCAAAAAATCAAAAAGTACTTTAACCTGCTAAGCCATTGCTCCAGTTTATTGATTGATTGATTTTTTTAGAAGCTTTCTCACTGATTGTATCAGTGACTATAACAGCTTACACTATAGTCAGTAGTGATGTCCTCTTTACCATATTCTCACTATCACTTGTTTTCATTTGTTTATTTAATGGAAACAATTATGACTGGGGTAAAAGTGAATCTCATAGTGGTTTCAGTTTTTCTTCCTCTACTGGCTAAAGATAGCGAACATGTTTTCTTTTATTTTTATACTTTTGTGTTTCTTCTTTTGTGGATTGTTTGTTTAATTCATTAGTCCATTTACTGTTTGATACTTTGTGTTCATAATTGTTGTTTCATTTTTCCCCTAATTCTCATATTTATTCCCTCAACTCTTCCTACTAATTGCATAGTTTTTTCTTCATGCCATGAACCTATACTATTTTACAGCCTGCTATACAGTTGAAAGTGATTGTGTACCAATACTGAGATTAAGCTTCAAGAGCCCTCACACATTTTCATTTGTCTTATTTTTCATCTTATTTATTCATGTAAGAATATAATCAAACTATTATTCTGGAGAAATGGTACAGTGATTAAGATCACTTCTTACAGATCAGTCAGATTCAGTTTCCAGCACCCACCAGCTAGCCAACACAGATCTGTGACTTTAGTTCCACATGACCACACAGCAACATCTAGCAGTTATTGTACTTACTGAGTACTACATACACATGACACATAAACATACATTCAGGCAAAATGGCCATAAACATTTTTTAATTTGAAAAAGTATATATTCCGACAGACTTTCTTAGTGATGAGGATACATGACCTAAGGTAAGGTCCTAATTATCCTAAATGACAATAGGCTCTATCTACTAATAGTCATCCAGTTCTTAAATGAGGTCAGACTTATTGAATACTTACACATTTTTCTTTGCAAAACAACATGGTTGTAGGCCACTGAGACTTATGTGTTTGAAGTGCTGTTCTAAGAGCTAACTGTATACTGAGTTAACAAATTTAAACTTCTATCCTTATTTGCTTCAGCCTTCCCTCTTTAATTTAAACACACATCATAATGACATTAGCTCATGGAAATGGACTCAGTCTGGCAAGCTGTATGTACAGTCTCTTGAAATACACTTTCAAGATTGGCCAGACCAAATAATTTATTTCTTTTTCACAGTGAAATAGACATTGGTTGATTGCCACTTTATAGAACAGGCTGAATTAAACCCATGGAAGTCATTAAGACAATGAATCTAGCTCAATGTTATCCTGATATCTTCAGTATTCGTAAACTATAGTAACATCATTTTTGAAGAAGACATGACAAGTACCATGGAATAGAAAACATTCCTTTAAGTTTATGTCAAATGAAATGTCCCAAACTGTGAAGAGGCAGATTGGTATTTGACTTTAACTTTAAAGATATGTGATCATTTTAAAACTTTATAATCTTTGGCTTGCCTTTCTTGCATTCAGGTTTATGTCTTGGTATTCTTACAGTCAAACCTGCTGAAGTGAAATCTGTCTTCATTGTGAATAAGACTTTTCAAATTATAACAAGGATATATCTTGAATAGTACCTCCCAAAGCAGACAAAAATTCACTTTATCCAGCATTCACCTCACATTCAAAGAGAAATCTATTTTCTAATTAAACTCTACATTCATTTTTTTCCCAAATTGACAGAGCTCATCATAACAGATTGAATATTTGTCATGAAATTGTATCACATTTTATAGTTTTTAAAACACCAAATACAAGGCACTGAACAGAAGTATGTTTTGATGAAAAATTTAATCCTATTATTCTTTTTCTTAAATTTGAATTGCTTTCCAATTAGTATGTTAATTTCCTTTATGAGTTCTATGAGATTCTAAAGGTACCAAGCTTCAGTCTTATATTCAACTAGAATCCTAGGAAAATAAATTTCATTGTAAGACAATAGTTCTTAGTACTTGAAGGTCTTCAACAACTTCCCAGATGACAGATTTCTGGTTCCTTCATTTCACTTTCAGCAATTTCATTTTAGGTTTTGGAGTAAGCCTATATTTTGCATATATAAGCTTATACTATGTCATAATCATTAAAGTTTCTTTTCAAAAAATACTTATACTGTTTTGATTTTCTAAGATTTCTAGTATAAAATATAGTGTATTATGGTAGATATTCAGTGCTTTTAAAAAAAAATAATTACAAGCTATTCCTAAAAATCAAATCATCTATTTAACATTGTGGCAGAATCCCTGAAGTAATATAAGTAGCATAAGTAAGAAATTAAAAAATATCTATAAATTTCAAATCTATTCCTACTATTCCTAAATGTAGGGTTACATCCAGTGCCCAAAACCATGTTTGAGTACCCATGTTCATTAAGCCATTTAAAAGAGTTAAACTAATAGTAGAAAGTAGAAAAAAGATTTATTCCATGTGGTTATAGTAGGAAGAGTGACAGAGTAAAACATTAATGAAACTTTTAAGTCTGTTTTTGAGTATCTGAAGTGAGATTAAAGTTTAGAAAGAGAAATAAGGATATGATAATCAGTACTAGGTAAGGTATAGTACCTTTTGTTAATGGTCTAACATTATAGCTTTACTATAATTCCGTAAAGTGGTCTGATAGGTAATTAAAAGTGTTATAAAATCTCTTTCAGGAAAACAAGATTTTCCTCTGACTGTGGCCTATTATTTTTCTTCCAGCATGTGATTTCTAGAAATTCCCTTTTATTTGGGGTTTTCTATTTCAATAGTGTGATTGCCAGATTGAGAGACAAATGTCTATTTAGACTATCTTCCCTGCTGTCAGGTGAATAACTTTGAGAGATATGTAAAAGTTCTAGGAAGATGTTTCTAATCACATTTCTTTATTATCATTTTATTTCTCTCAGACAGCATATATGTCCAATGAGACAAAATATATAAAACTGTTTTAAAGTTCAAAAGTAGCTTATAAATACAAGAATTATTTTTTTGAACCTACAGAATAGGACCTTCAAAGCAATTTCTTTATCATAGAAATTTTTGATATGTAGGAGTTGATATGGGTAAGGTACAATTGGGACTGATGTAAGTAAGATATTAAATGACAATAATTTCTGAGAAATGTAACAGAATGTCTTTCTAAGTTATGTGTCAGGATGGATCTAAGATAGCTGTGAAATGATGAATAGCCTGAGGCATTTACTTTAAAAAAAATCCTAAAGACATTGCACTATAGAGAATTCTTGAAACCCTGCTATGGACTAGGTTACAAAGACTGGACTATCTATGGAGCACCCCAAGAAGAAAGGTTATGACATGTGAAATGGAATTGTATGAGAACATATTTTATATTAAGTGTCTATCACAAACTAAACATGAAAAATATTTGAACAATATATAGTGCTACAAAAAATCAGGAATGGTTACAAATTATTACTTTCAAATGTTTCACCATAGGGATGGATTGACATTTTTGTACAATGTAAGCTGAGCTACTTCATCATTGATATTTTTACATTCAGAAACATTGTACTGGTAGAATAATTTTTTGTTTATTTGCAGTATGTATCTATAGACTGAAATATCCAATATGTATCTATGGCCTGAAATATCCAATTATAATACATCATATAATGATTAATATTTATTAAGGGCTTATTGAAACACTTAACAAATTAGACTTTTAAACAATTCTTGGAGAGTGAACTGTCCCACACTGGATGATTTGATCTGCTCCTGAGAAAAAGCAGGAACCAAATAGATATGGGAGTCTGGGTTCCCAGGTCTTGAATGATTCTGACCACACCCCATTGAGATGCTGATTCTCTGAGGCCACTAATGCTTCCTTGGGTAACATCTGAATTCCACTACATCTCCCTCTTTTTTCTAACTAGGAAAGTTCTAAAGTAAGACTATATACTTTAGGAATCATCACAAAGTAATGTCTGGGATAGGGAAAGGCACTAATATAAGCAAGGTCACACTACAACTAACAAACAACAATTACAAAAGTATCTTAAATGTCTAGAATATTGGTGAGAGGCAATGTACAGGGATTACTTTAAGGCTGTTTATCATGAATAATAGGAAACCAATACCTGAATGCTCCTTGCTGAGATATGAGATGATAGTAACATTATCTATCTAGTCTTCAACACCATAATAATCTGAGAGGGAAAATATATTACCTGAAAGTTCGAAGCACAAGAGAGTAGCTTCCAAGATTTAGGAGAAGACAGTTTGAGTCAGCTACCTGGACAGTCACCCACAGCATCTCTGTAAAGTTGCAGCATCCACCTTTCTGGCTGCAGTCCTAGGATATCTGACAGATCTCTTCAGAAGCAGGACATTTTTGGAGAAACCATCTTATCCTGTCCAGGGAGGCTTCAGCAGTCTCTATCCTTCATCCTGCTCTTCCAGATTGGATGGGTGTGCATACTGACAGCAGTCAAAGCAAGGGCAGTTCTTTGTCCATCAAGCCATTGTCTGCCAAGGAAGATAAACTTTGTGAGATGTCCTTGATTCCCAATGCCATCTTGGGAAAGTAACAATGATGCTAGGAGTTGTTGTGCCTCTCACGGCCAAATTCTGAACAGCAAAAGGTTAAAAGCCATATTTTCTAGGTCTAAGAAAGTAATTGAAGCATATATCTTGTATAATACAACATGACTATTAAATGGCAAACCTAAGCAACAGTGATCTGCAATTCTATTTGTTTTAAAGACTGAAGCTTACATTGTAAAAATAGGTAATCTATAAATGGGTGTACAGTTTCTAAATAATGACTTCAAGTATGAATAGTAACCAGGGTACATGTATTGTGCAAAATGACAACAGTAACCTAAATATGTATCATTATACAAAATATCTAAACAGAGACATATAAAACATCTTATGTATATATTATGACTAATGTAATTATACATTATGAATAATATAACTAAACAGAGGTAGAAATTGCATGGTGGGAATGACAATAATATGCTTTTGAAATCCCTTGCTATTGACATGATGCCACTTGTGAAATTCTGAGGCTTCCAGCATGTTTCCTATTAATAACCAGTCAATGTCATCATTACCCTGCACCAAAGTACCCAGAAGGCCTGAATGAGATCTGATATGTGTTATGTACATAGGATGATTTATATTTCTCATAATATCCTGTAATTATATAAACAGTGATGTTAATTCTATATTATCAGGAATGAAATCAACAGTCTCAATGTGTAAGACAACTGTTTCTGTATATTGAAGAGTCAGTTACTATGTTTAAAGGTTCTGAAAATTCAATAATACCATAATGATAGCATATAGTTCTGACTTCTGAGCAGAATTATAAGAACTGTGAGCCACTTAAATTAACTTAAATTTACTTTAAATTTTTTTGATTTGTAGCCAACTTTTCATGATTTATTTGCATCAGTATAAAACGTAGGAGCTCCAGAAATAGGTTTATTTCATACCACATGAGGAAAAATCCAGTTAGTTTCCCTTCTAAGTTGAATTCTTTTGCTTCAGGGATATTTGGTATTAATCTCTCCAAGGATGTTACTACAGGCTTTTTGCCAAGGTTCACTGTCTGCCCATAGTGGATCAACTTCTTCATTGGTCAAAGGTACAACAATTTCTGCTGGGTACTTTCCTGTCAACTTATGAACTCTAAATTTTACCTTAACAATCAAATCAGAAATTTTTTTCTCTTTTCCCTTTAATTTTTCAATGTAAGAAATACTAATGGTATTTGCATACATTTCTCTTTTCTTAGATTACACTTAAACTGAGATTGCAATTCCAAATCAGAAATCTTTTCGATATATGTTTTCAACTATTTACTCATCTTATGTGGCAAAAAAATATACATTCTAGCAAAATATTTTCTTTGCATTATGACTTCTGTAGGGGAATATTTAGAAGGTAAAATAACCAAAATGCAATCAAGGTTCAGATCTACATGTTTCATGTGTGATTCTTTTCATTTCTTTTCCACCAGGGCTAATTCTCTCTCAGCTTCAACAGAGAATTCTCTGGGACTACTTTAGTACTTACCACCATCTGAGGTGTTCAACAAGTTAAATCGTTCATAGGTTTTATACCAATAACAGTTTGTATATGAGCAATATCTCCTAGCAGTTTTTGGAAATCATTAAGAGTCCTCAGTCTATCTCTCCTAAGTTGTACCTTCTGGGGTTTAATTTTTGTAGGCCTATTTTATATCCTAAATAATTGATAGAATTCCCTCTATGTATTTTTTCGGGGGCAATTTGAAATTCCCAATCAGGCAATATCTTCTTCATTTCTTCAAACATTCTTTCTAAGGTATCTATATTCAAGTTGGCCAGCAGGATATCATTCATATAATGAAAAATAATAGATTGAAGGAATTGTTAGCATATCACATCTAGCGCCTGTTGTACAAAATATTGGCATAGTGTGGGACTATTCAACATCCCTTATGAAAGGAACCTCCATTGGTACTTCCTTACAGGGCATGTATTATTAAATGTGGATACTGGAAATACAAATTGTCCTTTGTGTTTTCTTGTAAAGATATGGTAAAAAAAAAACTGTCCTTCAAATCAATAATTATAATAGGCCATACCTTAGGTAGCAGGGAAGGCAGTGGAATATCAAATTGAAAAGAGCCCATGAGTTGAATCACATTATTTATTGCTCTTAAATCTGTCACCATTCTCTACTTTCTAGATTTCTTCTTGACCAAAGATACAGAATTCCATGGGCTGTTTGATTCTTCAATATGCTAAGCTTGTAACTGCTCCTTACCAACTGTTATAGAGCTTGTAATTTCTCCTTTGACAAAGGCCATTGAGGAACCCAAATAGACTTTTCTGTCAACCATCTCAAAGGTAATGCTGTCAATATCTTTGCATGTTCTGTAGCAATTGAGCTATGCTTTCATGTAACATGAATGACTGGTGATTGCTTTGTATAGCACCTTGTAATATTGTCTGCAGGGACATAATTGAGTTGCTAGTCAATATCCAAGCACAGAGGGATCTTAATTTGGGTATTCAATTGTTGCAGAGGGTCATGACACTATAAATTTACTGCTATGTTAACCATATATGACTTCAATTTCTCTTTCTGTACTTTTAGTCCTATGCATTCAAGCCATCTTATACTTTGTCTTACCTAAGATATTGTCCCAGTACCTAGAAATTGAACATTTACCTTCTTTAGGGGCCATCTTGAATGCCATGATTGTGGGGTTATGAATGAAACATTGGCTCTCGTGTGAACTAAGCCTTTGAAATAAATGTTATCTATCCTTATTTTCTTTTTTAATTTTTCTTTTTATCATTAAAAATGTCATATTTTTTATCCATGTATACCCTTGTTTAGGCTCCTTTCCTGCTCCCACACCTCCTAGTCACTCACTCTTCTTTCTATCACTTTATCTGCTCCCCAGGAAGGACAGAGGTCCCAAGGTTCCAAGGTGGCTTAGTTCAACATCCACTCCAGGCAGATCTGCTTTCCTCACTCCCACATCAAGACTGAGTCAGGTGTTCCTCTGAAGGGAATGGGCTCCAAGGTGCCCCTGCAAGGTGTTTCAGATCCAAAGCTGTCAGGGATTGAGGTTTGCAGCTTGGACATGCTTAGAATTTTTTGTTTAAAATCCACCAATGAGTGAGTGTATCCCTGTTTATCTTTATGAGTTTGGGAGACCTTGCCCAGGAGGATATTCTCCAAATCTATTCATTTGCTTGCAAATTTTATGATAGTTTTTCTCACTGCTGAGTAGTACAGCATTGTGTAAATGTACCATAGTTTGTTAATCCTTTCTTCAGTTGAGGGGCATCTAGGTTGTTTCCAGTTTCTTGATATTACGAATATTGCTGCTCTGAATATAGTTGAGCTAATGCCTTTGGAGTGCAAATGTACATCTTTAGGGTATATGCTCAGTAATGGTATTGCTGGATCTTAGGGGAGATTGATTCCCAGTTTTCTGAGAAACCACCATTTTGCATTCCAGAGTGGCTGAACCAGCTTAAATTCTACCAACAATGGAGGAGTGTTTCCCCTGCTCTGAAACCTCTCCAACATCGGCTGTCATCTGTGCCTTTTATTACAGTCAATCTGAGAGGTGTAAGATGGTATTTCAAAGTTGTTTCGATTTGCATTTCTCTGATGGCTAAAGATGTTGAGCACTTTTTCAAGTGACTTTCAGCCATTTGTAATTCTTCTAAGAATTCCCTTTAAAGTGCTGAACCCCATTTTTTGATTGGGTTATTCAAGGTTTTGGGACCTAGTTTTTTGAATTCTCTTTATATTTTAGAGATCAGTCCTCTGTCACTTGCAGGGTTACAGAAAATATTTTCCAAATATGTAGGCTATCACTTTGTCTTATTGACTGTGTCCTTGGATTTACATAAGCTTCTCAGTTTCAGGGGGTCACACTTATTGATTGTTGTTCTTAGTGTCTGTGCCACTTGTGTTATGTTTAGGAAGTGGTCAAATGTGCCAATGCGTTAGAGGGTATTTCCCACATTCTTTTTAATAAGGTTCAGTGTGGCTGTGTTTATGTTGAGGTCTTTGATCCACTTGGATTTCAGTTTCTGGCAGGCTGATAGGCTTGGATCTATTTGCATTTTTCTCAGCACTACCATCCAGTTATAACAGCACCATTTTTTAAAGATACTATCTTTTTTCCAGTGAGTATTTGGCATGTCTTTGTTAAAGATCAGATGTTCATAGGTTTCTGGGTTAATGTCAGAACCTTTAATTCAATTCCATTGATCCATAAGTCTGTTTATGCCAGTACCAGGCTGTTTTTATTACTGTATCTCTATAGTATAACTTGAAGTCAGGATTGATGATGTCTCCTGAGGTTCTTTTGTTGAGTAAATTTATTTTGGAAATCCTGGCTTTCTTGTTATTGCAAATAAAACTGAGTATTTTTCTTTCAAGATGTGTAAAATATTGTGTTTGGATTTTGATGGGAATTGCATTGAATCTGTAGATTGCTTTTGGTAGGATTGCAATTTTTACTATGTTGATCTTACTTATCCAGGAACATGGGAGATCTTTCCATTTTCTGATATCCTCTTCAAATTCTTTCTCGAGTGATTTAAAGTTTTTGTCAAATAGATCTGTTACTTCTTTGGTTATAGTTACTCCAAAGTATTTAGTGTTATTTGCAGCTATTATAAAGGGTGATGTTTCCCTTATTTCTTTGTCAGCCCTTTTACCTTTAGTGTATAGGAGGGCTTTTGATTTCTTTGAGTTATTCTTGAATTCTGTTACCTTGCTTAAGGTGTTTATCAGCTATAGAAGTTCCCTGGTAAAATTTTGTGGATCACTTATACATACAATCATATTATCTGCAAATAGAGATAGTTTCACTTCTTCTTTTCCAATTTATATCCCCTTAATCTGCTTTCATTCTTTTATTGCTGTAGCTAGAACTTTGAGAACTATATTGAATAGATAAGGGGAGAGAGGACATCCTTGTCTACATCCTGATATTAGTGTGATTGCTTTGAGCTTTTCTCCACAAAGTTTGATGTAGTCTGTTGGCTTCTTGTAAATCTCCTTTATTATATTAAGATATATTTTCTAATCTTTCCTGATCTTTCCAGGACTTTTATTATAAATGAGGGTTGGATTTTTTCAAAGGCCTTTTCTGTATATAAGGATATGATCATGCGATTCTTATCCTTCAGTTTGTTTATATGATGGATGACATTTACAGTTGTTTGTATGTTGAACAACCCCTGCATTTCTTGGATGAAGAATACTTGATCATGGTGGATTATATTTTTTATATGTTGTGTACTATTTGGCAGAATTTTCTTGAGAATTTTTTTTCTGTATACTTTATTATTATTATTATTATTATTATCATCAACAAAGAAGTCATGCTTTCTATCCCTATATATCATTATTCAAGGTCCCTTCCCTCTCCCACCATATTAGGTCATTTTTTCTTCTCCACAACTCCCCATCCCCTCCTTGGGCAGGCAGCAGACAGTTCCATGATCCCACTGACCCAATATTGCTTAGTTGAGTCTCCACTCCTGGCAGATCCAGTTTCATCCCCACTCCCTCAAGAGTGAGTTAGGTGTTCCTTTAGGTGGAGTGGGATCCGAAGGGTCAGTCCAGGGTATTTCTGATCCCAAGCTGTTCAGTGGTTGTGGTTTGCCGCTTGGGCATGTTTGGTTTTTTTTCTTGTTTCTTTGTTTAGAGACCACTAGTTAGTGAGTACATCCCCTGCTTATCTTTCTGAGATTGTGATACCTCGATCAGGAGAATATTCTCCAAATCCATCCATTTGCCTGCGAATTTTTGGATATCATTTTTTCTTACTGCTGAGTAGTATTCCATCGTGTAGATGTACCACAGTTTGTTAATCCATTCTTCAGTTGAGGGACATCTAGGTTGTTTCCAGATTCTTGCTATCACAAATAATGCTGCTGTGAACATAGTTGAGCTAATGCCTTTGGAGTATGACTGTGCATCATTAGGGTATACACCCAGAAGTGGTATTGCTGGGTCCCCTTGAGAATTTTAGTGTCAATATTCATGAGGGAAATTTGTCTGTAGTTCTCCTTCTTTCTTGTGTCTTCGAGAGGCTTAGGTATTAGGGTAATTGTGGCCTTAAAAAAGAGTTTGGGAATATTCCTACAATTTATACTCTACGCATCATTTTGAGGAGTATTGGTATTACTTCTTTGAATGTCTGGTGGAACTCTGCACTGAAACCACCTGTACATGGGCTTTTATTTACTTGGGAGGCTTTTAATAACAGCTTCAATTTCCTTTTGGGTTATTGGTCTGTTTAGGTATTTAATCTGATTTTGATATAAATTTGGTAAATAATACCTGTCCAAAAAGCTGTTCATTTCTTCTAGATTTTCCAATATTGTGGAGCATAGATTTTTCAAAGTATGACTGATAATTCTCTGGATTTCCTTGGGGCCTGTTTCTATGTCCCCCTTTTCATTTTTGATTTTGTTGATTTGGATACTCTCTCTCTGCTTTTTGGTTAGTTTGGATAAGGGTTTTTCTGTCTTGTGTGCTTTCTTAAACAACCAAATCTATGATTCATTGATTCTTTGTATGGTTATTTTTGTTTCAAATGCAATGATTTCATTACTATATTTGATTATTTCCTTCTGTCTACTTCTTCTACGTGTGTTTGCTTCTAATTGTTCTAAGGCTTTCAGTTGTGCTGATAGTTCTCTAGTGTGGGATTTTTCTAGGCTTTTCATATGGGCAGCTTGTGCTATGAATTTTCCACTCAAGACTTCCTTCATGGTGTCCCACATGTTGGGGTACATTGTAGAGTCATTTTCATTCACTTCTAGGAAGTTATTTATTTATTTCTTAATTTCTTTCTTGACCCAGATGTGATTCAGTTGAGTGATGTTTAGTTTCTGTGAGTTGATAGGCTTTCTGTGATTTTTGATGTTGTTGAACTCTAACTTTTGGCCCTGGTAGTCTGATATGATACAAGGGACTATTTCCACTTTTTTGTATCTATTGATATCTGCTTTATGACCAATTATGTGTTCAATTTTAATGAAAGTTTCATGTGGTGCTGAGAAATATGTATATTCCTTTTTTTGTGTGGAAGCTTCCGTAAATATCTATTAAATCCATTTGCATCATAACCTCTGGTAGACTCCTTATTTGTCTGCTGAGTATCTGTCTAGTTAGCCTAATCAAGGATGAAAGAGGAGTATTGAGGTCTCCCAGTATTAGGGTGTGAGAGGTGACATGGGATTTGAGCTTTAGTATTGTTTCTTTCACTTAGATAGGTGTCCTTATATTAGAGGCATAAATATTCAGGATTGAAATCTCATCTTGACCAATTTTTCCTGAGATAAATAAGTAAATTCCATCCTGGTCTCTTTTAATTGATTGTAGTTTGAAGTCTACTTTGTTCGATATTGGAATGGCAACCCCAGTTTTTTTCTTAGGACCATTTGCTTGGAAAATCCTTTCCAAACCCTTTACTCTGAGACTGAGTCTGTCTTTAAATTTGAGATGTGTTTCTTATATGCAGCAGAAGGATGATTTCTGTTTCTGTATCCATCATGTTAGTGTGTGTCTTTTTATAGATGAATTGAGTCCATTGATATTAAGTGATATTAGTGACCACTGGTTGATATTTTCCAATATTTTTGGTGGTTGGTTGCATGTATTTCCTTTCTCTGGGTTTTTCTTCTGTGTGATTATTAATTGTTTGTGGTTTCATGGGTATATCTTGGATCCTCAGGTTGGAGATTTCCCTCTATTGCTTTCTGAAGGGCTGTATTTGTAAATTAGTATTGTTTAAATCTGAGTTTGTCATAAATACCTTGCTTACTCCATCTATGGTGAGTGATAGTTTTGCTGGGTACAGTAGTCTAGGTTTGGAGCCTTGCTCTTTCATTGTCTGTATAACTTCTACCCAAGACCTTCTTGCTTTCATTGTTTCCATTCAATAGTCAGGTGTTATTATGATGGGTCTGCCTTTATAGGTAAGTTGGCTCTTTTCTTTTGCAGCTCTTAAAACTTTTTCTTTGTTCTATATGTTTTATGGCTTGATTATTATGTGATGAGCAGACTTTTTTGGGGATTCAAATCTATTTGATGTTCTGTAAGCTTCTTTTATCTCTATAGGCATTTCCTTCCTTAAGTTGGAAAAGTTTTCTCCTATGATTTTATTGAATACATTATCTTTGCCTTTGAGCTGGAATTCTTCTCCTTCTTCTATTCCTATTATTCTCAGGTTAGGGCTTTTCATGATGTCCCAAATTTACTGAATGTTTTGTTTTATGGATGTTTTGGTTTTAGTGTTTTTTCTTTGACTGATGTATCTATTTCCCCTATTGAGTTTTCCACTCCAGAGATTCTTTCTTCCATCTCTTGGATTCTGTTGCTTATGATTGTTTCTGTAGTTCCAGCTCTTTTCTTTCAGATTTCTATTTACATCTTTGCCTCATTTTGTACCTTTTAGTTCCTGGAGTGTTTCTTTCATTTTTTGATTTTCCTTTTCTTGGTTTTCTTTCCAGGATTTGTTCATTTCTTCCAATTTTTTGTATCTATTTTCTTCTATTTTTTATAGGGAAATTTTCATATCCTCTTTGAAGTCTTCAATAATCTTCATAAAGGTTTTTTTTGCTGTTGTTTCTTTCTGATTCCTCTTCATTTCTTTGCTCAAGTCTTGTAGTTGTAGAACCATCAGTTTCTTTTGGTGTTGCCTTGTTGTTCTTTATATTGCTATATATATTCTTGCAGTGGTGAGTGCCCATGGCTTCAGTAGTTCACAATTAGTCAGCTCCTAGTCAGTTGTGGCTAGAGGGCTCTCTGCTCTGACCAAGTGTCTGTTCGATCTTTGACTCTGCTCTGAACAGACGACTGTGTTTCCAAGGCCCTCAGTCCTTGTCTGATAATGCAATTTATCCTGGAGATGGGACCCACCCAGGCAGGGCCTAGGGCCTTTTTTGACTCCACCTTGGATGGGGATGGTGTTTCAAAGCCCTAAGTCCTTGTCTGATGATGCAATTTGTCCTGGAGATGGTGCCCAATCAGGCTGGGCCTAAAACCTTCTGCTGTGATGAGTCTGAGATCAAACCTTTGGGTTTGAGCCTCATTTCAAAAAAGAATTCTCCAAACTGTAGCCCAGGGTGTGGGAACCACTTATCTTTGACTTTGCTCTGTTTGGGGAAGGTGTTTCAAAGCCCTTGGTCCTTGTCTGATGAGGTAGTTCACCCTGGAGACAGGGCCCAGCCAGTCAGGGCCTATGGACTTCTTTGATACTGCTCTTCTATCCTTTTTCTCAATTTTGGTCTTTATTTATGGAAGTTTGACAAAATATATGTTTTGTTTATTTATTTGTAACTGTCAATTTCTCCCTTAAAGTCATTCTATTATCCAATACTGGATAGTCCTCTATTTTAGGTCTTGGATTATCTACTCATCCTGAAGAATCTGTTCCTCCACTGTGGCTGGGTATGACTAAACCTTCCTTGGCTTTGAGATCTGATTTTTGAGGACTTCCCAGGAGAATCCCCAAGATGCATTTCCCAATGTAAAAGGGTTGCCTTGTTTGTCTCTTTTGGATCTACATTTATTTATCCAGTGTCAGCCTTTGCCACATCTCCTGCACAACCCAGAAGGTAGTGGCCTTCTCTTTGAATTATACCCAGGATGGGCAGTATTCCCATAAGTACCTTGCATATAGTTCATCTTTATATTGCCTGGTTTACCACAATTAAAACAAGTGATGCTTTGTTTCCTTATCCTAACATTGGCAATAGCTTGACTGAACTAATTCTCTTCATGACAATGGAGAGAGTCAGCTTTGATTGCATACTGAATCTCTTCCTCTATGGGTACAGGTATAACCTTTAGTGGCATGAGCATTCTCTTACATTCCATATTAGTATGGTCAATGGCCAAGGAAAGTATTAATTGCTTCCTAACTCTTGGATCTGACATTGCTCTATGTACAGCTTTGGTTAGCCTCTGCCAAATGTCAGTATAAGGTTCCTTCAAGCCTTGCCTGACCTTGGTATATGACTTGATTTTATGCCCTGGTCCAAAATCTTTTCCCAAGCACTCAATGCAGCAGCAGAGGACAGCAACAACTTATGTTCATCGTAAGTATTCTGAACTTTCACATCAGCAAATAGGCCTTCACCAAGAATTTGTTTTTGAGAAATAGGAAAGCTCCAAACTTGTCCCTGAATTTTTATGGACCTAGACTCTTTTCTAAGCCAATTCTTCCATTGCAAGTGTTGGCTAGAGTCTTATACCATGGCTGTTAACTGCATCCAGTCATTAGGAATTATCTGATATTTTTTGACCATGAATTTAGAAACTGCTTGACATAAGAGGAATAAATAGCATGTAATATTGCTTTCTTGATATCCTTTATTTTTCTCACTTGGATTGGCTCATAATTATACTCCATACATTCTGGTGTTTTCTCATGTACTTTCTTTGTCTGAACTGAAACTGAAAACAATACCAATAGAGAAAGGGTAACCTTTTCATGCTGACCACCTTTGGCAGAACATCTTTCCTACCTTGATATTTAATAGGAGGAGGTCCTGAATCATTCTTGGCAGATAGTGTCTCAAAGCTCTTTTCCAGTACTGTCCTATGATCCTCCCATTCCTGAAGCTTAGAGACCACTGTTTTTTCTAAGATCTGATTGTCCTGGTTAGACAATCTTTCTAATGATTTCATAGAATTAAAAATTCTTCTATTCTCTTCATTAGCACAATTTAAAAGTTTCTTAATCTCATCATCAACGTGAAGTCTGAAATTCTCTTGTATGTTCTTTGAACTTACATCCAAGGAAGAAGTCCTATCTGAAAGTTTGTTGTAACTAGTCTCCAGGAAATTAACTTTGTTTACTACTTTATTGACTGTAGTTTGCATGTCATACATCTTAGAAAACAATTGTTCATCTTTAGATTTCAAAT
The DNA here is from genome assembly GCA_004025045.1 of Sigmodon hispidus. Taxonomy (NCBI): domain Eukaryota; kingdom Metazoa; phylum Chordata; class Mammalia; order Rodentia; family Cricetidae; genus Sigmodon; species Sigmodon hispidus. The sequence goes on along the minus strand of PVIH01006113.1, from coordinate 40,092 downwards.
CTTCCTTTATGCTAATTATCTCATATTTAAAATAGGTATCAGGTCATTTTATTTGAAATATAAGATATAGAATCAAGCCCAAAAGTAACAGGACTGAGGGATTGAAACCCTCAGAAATATAGTCATTTAAGAAATGCTCAATTGTAGCTGCAAAGAAATTTGTAAAGTTGTAAGTACCTGGAGTGTTGGACATTTTGGATAGATATTGTTACCATAATCAGATGTAATGGCAACTTGGGACCAGCAGGTGTCGAAGTTATGTTAAATGTCTTGATTTTGCTGGAGCACAGCAGAGTAGGCAGGGGCAGGCCAAGATGGCGGCAAACCAAATTGTTCTGCCTTTGACTCCTGTTGGTAAACTAGCTGCTACAAAAGTGAAATCACATACAGTTAGAGTATGATTTAAAAAAAATGTGTTAAAAGGCTAATGGTTCACAATCACAGGCAGCACGTGCACATTGAGACATGTCCACAGCTCAGCTGCTCTGTAGGATGGAGTCTCAATCATTCACCTAGCAATTTACTAAAGGCACCTTTTTTAAATGCCCTGTGACTTTTTTACCTGGAGCTGAAAGCCCAGGTGTGCCAGCCAGGACCCACAGGGCTCAGATCCCTGGCTTGTGGCCCAGTTAGAGAGGAAAATTAACCCACGTGGTCAAGTGTCAGAAATAGCAAGACATACTCAATTGCGATATATCATATAAGAATTAATATTTATTAAGGGGTTATAGACCTTAATATATAACATTCACAAATTAGACCTTAAGACAATTTTTGGAGAGTGAACTGTCCCATGCTGAATGATTCGATCCACTCCTAAGGAAAGCAGGAACCAAACAGTAAGAAGAGTAGAGGGTTCGTGGGTCTCAAACAATTCTGGCCATGCTCCATCATGGACTAGCTTCTCTGAAGCCACTAATGCTTCGGTGGGTAACATCTGAATTCTACTACATGTATCAGTCTACTGAGACTGATTCTTAGTACATGCTTAAATTGTGCCTGCACATCCAACAAATACTACATTTTAGTTGAATAAGGGCCAGGAGGCAATTATCTATTAACAATCATGACTCATATTTTCCACTTGAGCCCATTTTTATTTAGAATGGAGGGAATACTTATACAAGTCTTATCAATTGTGTCAAAATCTCCAACAATTATAATTTTCAAAATTAATTTTCCAATTCTATTAACCAGATTGTGCATTATTAAAAACCCATAGTTTCATCAGTGTTAGTGTAGCAGGAAATCAGAATTTACCTAGGTAAACACTTGTGATGTCAAGGCTCTGAATCTCATCGGGGTGTAGCCTGCTGCAGAGACCCTGGGACGCAGAGGTGACTCTCTTTTTGGCCCAAGCATGTTCCAGGAAGAAGCCCCATCACATTCCCTTGAGTGCCTCTTTCCCCTTTTCATCCCATCAAAATTTCCTTTATACCATAAGTGTTTTTAAAATAATAAATATTACCAGATTATATTAAAAACAATTAAAAATGGTTTTACAATATGTTAGCTCATATATAACAGAAAAAATAAATCTTAGATGGATGTTTGTTTGAAGGAAAATGGTTGCTTAAATTTTTATAATTTCACACACACATACACATACACATTTAGATATCACCACTTATTACCTCCTCTTATTCCCCTGATCATTGGAGGAGGATTTCTTTTGGGGAAAATTACTTCTAAAACATAATTCTATTATTTAATAGAATATGTCCAAAATGATTGCAAATGACTAACGTTTTAACATTAAGGCTGATATAGTACATTTAATAAAATACAACCAATAACAGAGAAGTCAGACAGGATTATCAAGAATCTCTCTTTCATTTTTAACTCATGGAGTAAATAGAGACAATGTACACATAGTGAATTATGTCCTTTCTTAGCATATAAAAACAAGGTCACAATTACTCTTGTATTTTTTTTTTTTACATTTTCTCTGAGTTCATTTACCAGCCTCTGTTATCCATTGAGTTGCTACACAATACCAAAATATTAGATGCTAGGATAAAGTTGAGACTTAAACAGTTATTAATAGTTATTAATAGTTGGAATTGATAAGAACACTTATATATTGGTGTATTACTTTTTTTAACCTGTTGAAAAAGAGTAATTATGGTAGTTTTATAATCAAGCACAGGAAACACCAGAAATTTTGGTATGATTATGTGTTGCCCATGTTGACAGCATTGCAGTAGAGGTGTGCGAATATCCACTGATTCTGGGTTTCTCAATGTGTATTTCTGTGAATAACAAAACATTATCAAACAGGTTATTAGCAGAGGATTGAAAGATGCTTGATTACCAAAGCTTGTCTTCACTTGCTGAGATCCCTCTGTTTATCACATATAGAAGTCTATGCAAGTCTTTTGGAAGCTTGATAACTTTCTGAAAGAATGAAGAGATGAGCCATTATAACTTAGGGGCACTAGAGACAGTTTACCAACCATTAGATACATAAAAATTCTGTCATGGACATCTTACTGTTCAATTTGCCATGAGTTAATTACAGAGACAAAGCAAAATAACCAAGATCACAACTTCCCTGGAGAACCATAGACTTGTGAAAGTAATACACCTATTTTTATGAGCCACTAAAGTTTTGGTATGAATGTACAAAATCTAACCAGATGTTCTAGTTGGCTTTTGCTCATCAAACACTCATCAAAAGAAACTTGGGAGTGGAAATGTTTCATTTGTCTTACACTTCCAGGTTATAATCCACATTTAAAGAGTCCAGACATTTTTCAAGAATTTCAAACAAAGGCATAGAGGAATGCTGAGAAATGCTGCTTACTGGCTCTTGCCCAGCTAGCTTTCTTACACAGCCCAGAACCACCTGTTTTTAGAGATGATGCTGCCCACAGTGATCTGGGTCTGTCCATGTTAATCATCAGTTAAGGCAATCTCTCATATATATGGCCATAGGTCAGTCTGATATAAAAATTCCTCACCTGAGGTTTCCTCTTTCCTGGTGGCACTACACCATATCAATTTGACAATAAAAATTATTAAGCACACCAAGATTATCCACATACAAAAATTAAAATTGAACTGGTAATTCTCTCCATATTAAAATTTTACTCAAAGTTTATCAGAAGACTAAGTGTAAAAACTAAAACTGTAAAGTATTTTTAAGAAAAAATAGATATAAATATTTGTGATTTTCGGTTAGGAAACAGTTTCTTAGCTATGGTTTAAAAAATATAAGCAAAATAGAGGAAATATATATTTTTATGTTCCTTGAAAACCATTACTATGCAATCTAGTCTAGTCACTTCATGATTATATAAAATTGGGCAAGCTTTTATAATAGCTATTATTTTTTTCTAATATAAAATATAGATAATATCTACATAATAAAATTTTAATAAATATCAATTATATTTAAAATTTTTAACATCTGTTTTACAATAGGCTATAGGAAAAATGATGTTTTTCTTTTGCTAGTCTCTCATTACTCCCTTTATGTCTGTCATTTTTGTGTGGAAAAAACGAGGGCAGATGGTTCAGACAATTCAATTTATGTTGAGAGTCTATGGAGTATAATGAAGATTGTTCGTATCATGAACAATAAAGTAGAGTGAGAAAGGAACTGATCTGGGTATGTGTTTCAAAGACTTACTCTGCCCAATGTGCAGGTTTTTTTTTTTTCTGATCTTTCAGAGGACCAGTACCTTGACAATATAAAACACCTTTGAGTTTTGATCTATTTCCTTTGGTATGTATCTGGTATCCAGGAGACAGCAATGTTTGTCACTTGGGTGCTAGGAAGCTTGTGTTCTGTTAAGGTCAGGTCATGAAGAAACTGTGGAAAAATGAGCATAATTTTGCACTCTGCTCTCTGGAAGTGGAGGCAGGAGATAGGACTGCATTTATCCTGATCCCCATACAGAAACTTTGTCTCAGAAGTAAACAAAAAAGTGAGATGAAATGGAGAAGAATGTTCATCCACAGTAAGTTGAAGCACATGCTTAGTCTGAATGTTTGACTGAAGATTGAATGTAGACATCTTCAAGTCTCCATAAGATATGTTGCATATTGTCACATAGTCACATGTGTAGACAACAACACATAATGAAAATTTTCTTGGGTCTACTTAGGTCTTCAATATATGAGAAAATAAGTGTTACTTACAGGTAGTTGCCGTAATATTCAAAAAGAAAGTTTCAAGCGTCTGTATAAGAACTGATAGAGATTTAAAAATTTAGGTGACATTACCTAGAATAAAAACAAAAGAGGCATATGCTATTCACACATGAGTCATATAATTCAGCTTGTTTTCATACTTTGAAGTTAAATATGGGATCTCATTGAAGTTAGATTGGTTAAATTGCCTTAATCACCAATGATTCTCATCTAAAGTTAATTCTGTAAAAATAGTGATATTACCTCTAAATGGATAATCTAAGAAGGTTTTGATAAATTAAATAATGAGTGCCCAGAAAATCACACAAGCTAAGTACTTAGAATGTTGCAGGTCTAATATTGGGGAGAATAGATGCTTCTTTTCTGTCACTGACAACTCAACCTTCCAATCAGCCACCAGTGAGTCATAGTAAGTTTTACAATTATTACATTAAAGGTTAAACATAATTGGTGATAGTTTAACTTTCTTACCCACTACAGTATAGTTCATTATAAGTTTAACTGAAACAGACTTTTAAGTTCATTATTTCAGAACTTATTTAGTATCTTAAAGGGTAATTCCAAGTTGTTATGAATAAAAATTGTAATGTATCTGTAAAATGTTCTTGAAGAAAAATGTCCCCTAAGAGGGTCACAGTACAATGAGTTAAATATACATAGTTAATTTACATAATTATTTCTGAAGTATCTATTTAGGAACACAAAATTTTGGGGAGGCTATATCTCTCTATATATTACATGCTATTCTTGGAGTTATGATTTTTTAAACTTTATTTATTTATTTATTTGTCTTGGTGTTTGCCTGGAACTGGAACTACAGACAGTTGTTACCTGCCATGTGGGTGCTGGGAATCGAACCCGGGTCCTTTGGAAGAGCAGAGGGTGCTCTTAACCGCTGAGTGATCTCTCCAGCCCCTGGAGTTATGATTTTTGACTCATCCACCTTGGGCTCCCAAAAATGGCATGTGTGGATTATTCTCAAAAATTAACAAAAAGCTTAGATGAAAACTCATACTTCTCACAATCTGAAGAAAAAATATCCTTGACAATATATAGATATATGAATGGGAAAAGAAAATGGTTGATGATATAAGTCATTAATGAAAAATATGGTCAATTCAATTTATATTAGTGTATGTGTATGTGTATGTGTGTGTGTGTGTGTGTGTGTGTGTTGTTTTTACAGAGGGATAAGTATCTATGAAGATTGAGAGGCATGGCTGCTCATGGTCAGCATGGCATCAGGAGCTGGAAGCTGAGAGCTTATATCTTCAACTAAAGCATAAAAAAAAACTGACCTAGAAGTAGGGAGGGGCTATATATTCTCAAACCTTGCTCCAGTGTTATAATTTCTACAGCAAGATCATACCTTCTAAAAGCAAATTGAATACTTCCAACATATACTAGTTACCATTTCAAAAGGCAGCCATAGGACACAATGGGTGGACCAATGCAAGATCAGATTCCAACAAAGCAAACATAAAATACTGCAGCTACATGACAAGTGTCAAAATGCTTCCTGTCCCTTGATCTTTGCTTCCTGAAATATGAATCCAACGATTTGTCTCATTCTGTTAGCTGCACACAGATCTTGACAGATACCCCATGGCTCTGACATCTCCAGCATCTGGGAGAGTTGGTCTCCACTATAATCAAAGGATTTGCATTCACAGCTTCATACACTGGCATTTGAGGATCTTCACACAGGCATTCCACCAACATCCTATTCTCAGTGACCCTCTGAGACCATGGAAGAAGAATATATAACCCTGCCCCAGTTAGGATTACAACTGCTGTGACGAAATGTTATGACCAAAGCAAACTGGGAAAGAGAGGATTTATTTGGTTTTTACATTAACATTACTATTCATCATCTAAAAAATCATGCAAGACAGGAAATCAAAAAGGGCTAGAACCTGGAGGCAGGAGCTTATGCAAGGGACATGAAATAGTGCTGCTTGCTGTGGCTTGCTCAGCCTGCTTTATTGTAGAAACCAGGACCACTTTCCCAGGCCTAATAACATCCACAATGGGCTGGACTCTTCTTCATCTATCAAGAAAAAAATCCTCTACAGTATGTTTACAGCTTAATCTTATGGAGTATTTTCTCAATTGATGTCCTCTCCTTTCAGATGACTATAAGTTCTGTAATGTTGGCAAAAACATTATCCAGCATAAACACCAAAGCTATCAATCTGTGTAAGAAACCAGCTAGTTCTTCTTCCAGCTTGGGGTTATCTAGCTTCTCCTGTTCAGTAGACTCCATGGGCAGGGATGAAGGCATTTGGGGAAAAGGAAACTCCAGACCAGAGATGGAAGCCATGTTAAAATAATCAGTTAAATTCAACCTCTTCAAATCCAAACAAAAATATGCATGAAAAGAAGAAATACCTTTAGAATGAATAATGCTTAATAAATCCTCAGCTTCAGCCAAACTAATCAGTTCAATAACAAATTTATTTTTGCTTTGAAATTCCTCTATTACTTCTGATCTGTTTATTCACTGAAGTCTCAATTAGAATTAAAAAGGAAACTTACTAAGGTGAAAGGACAAAAGGTGTCCACATACTCTGAAGGTAATCTTTCTTGTTGTCTAGAAGAGAAATCACTAGTAGATATTTTCATAGATTTTATTTTTTCATCTTTTTTAGATCTAATTTGGGTATAACTGAATAGGAAGAGAATGCTTCAATAGCATTTTTATCATAGACTTTAGACAGAAGATGAAACTAGAGAGCCAAGAATAGTGTTTGATGTAGTATACATTCTCTGGACATACTGTTGCTAAATCTGCTGCTAATGACATCTAAGAATTTTCCTACATTGGCATCCCAAGAAGCTGGGACCACATGTGCATGCCACCATACCTGGCTCAAGCATAAGCGTATCATGTTCGAGAAGTACAGATTATAAATAGCAAATCACTGTTCTCAGAGTTTCTGTGACAGTAAGACAGAGTTGGGACTCAGAAATAAGAAGAAAAACTAAGAATTACTGTGACTAAATATTTTATGTCACAGAAAGAAGTCCATAGGAGAAGTATTAAGAATACAGAGAGAAATAGCATGCAGGCTATGTGGATCACTACCATACCATATCTCTACACTAGAGAATATTAAAGCTTTACTATGTAGGTGCATAGAGGTAGAAGTTGGAGAAATATTTCAGTGGGGAAAGCACTTATGAATCAAGTATAATGACCTAAATTGGAATTCACAGAAGCTACACAAAAACTAAACGTGGTAGTGCATACATCTGTTATCTAGTAGTTAGGGGCAGAGACAGGATATTCACTAGAAGCTCTGGTTAGTCTGATATAAATAATAACAAAATCGAAATCTCTTGTTTCAAAGAAGGTGGAAAGTGAGAGCTGACACTCGAGAATGTCCTCTGATATCCATGCATATATGCCAAGACACTGTACAACACATACAGATACACACACAAGCATGCATACACATAGCACACACACACACACACACACACACACACACACAGACACACAAGCACCCCACAGGAGATACACAACAAAGCTCTGATTGCCTTTGAATTGTAACTGATCACCCTAAAGAAGACAACTGCCTCCTTTATGCCTAAGAGAAAACATTCTTTCTTATTTTCCTTGAACATCATTACAAGTATGTAAACATATGTATTCTTTGAACAAGTTAAAAAATAACATGATGTCCGACCTCAAATTTTCTCCAGATAAGAAAAATATTGTTGTTCTTGATCATATCACTAACCCATCAAATGACACTTTCAAGTCTTTAAGGGGAGTTTTGTGGAAATACATTGTCACTATTGAACAATAGTACAAAACCTATGAAACATATGGCTTGGTAACAGCTTCTCATCAATGTAATATTTGTGTCTTCATATGTCCATGAAGATAATAATTCTCAATGCTTTAACATCGCCACATAAGACTGATTATTTTGAGTGAGATAGCAATGAAATAAAAAATAAAGAAATCTTTTTACTTGCATCAAACATAATTTCCTCCTTTTATTATTCATTTGTATATGAAACAGACACAATAGTGTCACAAATGTATTACCTTTTATTATTAATGGAGACAAGTTAATTGACTTAAACTAGAGTAGATATTATATTTGTAAATATTAAATATTCTAACATGTTTACCTTGTAAAGTCACTAACTTTTTTTTGCTAAGTTTTCCAAATAAATGAGCTTTCAATAGACACTTATATTGAGATGAATATTGATGTGGTTAATTTGCACTAATTATTTTTCAATTGATGAACACAGAAATATCTTGTAATGTTAGCTAGTTCATAAAAGTCTTCTACCATAAATACTTGACATTCTATGAGAAAAGTTTCTGGAAAACGTTTGGCTGTATTCCTATTCATTGAAGCAATGAACTCAAAACCGTGAAAAAATTAGTAAGACTATAAATTAACTAAGAAATTTTTCTCTCACATTAATAGGTTTAATTTCAGAAACTGGCTTTAAAAATTGTTATCAGGAATCCTAGAATAAATGGATCCTTGGATATTCTTATTCCTTTATGGGACATGTATTATTTGAATAATGCTCACAGTTCTTATTAATCTTCTAGTTGCAGTTGCATCATTATTTTCATACAAATAAAACCATCATTTGTGTTAAAGGTAAATCTCCACTTTAAAATCATATTATAGACAATAAATTACTATCCAATAATTATTACATAGATATGAAAAGCTGTGAAATACCAGGGAATAAGTTGAAATTAATCATTATGATTTTTTTGACAGTGCTGAGCATTAAGCTAGAGACTTAAAGCTTTGGGGCACACATTCTACACTACACTGAGCTATATCCCAACCCATCAAAATGTGTTTTTGTATCCAAGGTACCTACAGTTCAACATTATGATATGAGAAAAATACTTCCTAATTGTTACATCTTTTTCTAGAATTTGGAATATGAGGGAGTTCCAAGCATATATACATATATATGCAAATATATATTCTAATTAGTATATAATATATGTGTATATATGTTATAATTAGTATTGAATTGAATTCTAATTTGTATTATATTAAAACCCACAGCCAAGTATTGGTTAAAAGCTGAAATATCAGAGAGACAGGGAATAACCTATTCTCACCCAGCCTACTCCTCAGGATGAAAAGGGTAGGTAATATCTCCAGGAGGTCTCATACTTACTGGGCATGCAGGCAAAGGGAAGAACTTCTGCTTTCTCCTGCCTTATCTTTCTTTCCCCACTCAGATATTTTAATTCCTGAATCAACTTTCCTAGTGCTAGAATTAATGTTAGGTGCCACCACTGCCTGACTCTGTTTGGAGTTGAAGTCACAGATATCCAGAGGATTTCTGCCTCATAAAGGTGTGAGTCACCACTCCGTGACCTTCATGATTTGGGTCTGTAGATATCTCTGCCCTCTTGTGTTCCAGACTATTTTTATTAAACATACAATATATCACCACATATCCCACTTTGTGTCAAAAATGAAAAGGTTATAGCTAACATAAAAAACTATATACAATAGTACAAAAACTATGTACACTCTATATATACATATATATGCATGCATACATACATACATAATCACATCAATAATGTCTAGTAAATAATGTTAATTGATAAATTAAAGAAAATATTCCATCATTCATCCTACTTTGGTGAGCCCAAAGATTGTATATAATTCACTTTTTATCTAACTTGTATTACAAACAGAAAACTATCTTTGATGGAACTCAAGCTCATACACTTTAACTTATGCACTTTGTACTTTAGTTTGTTTTTTGAAATTGTAACTAGGAATACTATAAATATAATTACCTACTCGACAATTCCCTAAGAGACAGAAAAGAGAAATAATATGAACTAAACAGATAGTGCAAGCAAACGATTACCTCCTCCTCCCAAAAAAAAATGTTAAAAAAGACACTGCTGGCTGGCTGGACAGTAACCCAGGGTTTATCTGCAGTGATAGAACATTCATCTTTGGCTTACACGTGTAGCATATCTGACTTGCCTGTGAAACCAGTTATTCTTAAAGACCTTACTACCTTATCCAGGCAAGGTTCAGCAGGTTTTTTTTTTTGTGCCCTCCTTGTTAATTTCAGGCATCATACTGTCACCAATTAAGGCAAAAATCACTTTCTTGCCCATTGGCTAACGTTACCACAAACAAAGTCAACTCCATATGGAGTTTCTTTGATACCCATTATCTTCTCTGAAGTAGATTGGTGCTTGAAGGAACAGACATGTCTCATTGTCATAAAAATAAAAAGAACATATGATATTAAAATACATAATACAAAATTCAGAGATTTGTAAATCTTTGAAATGTTGAAACACTATTTAAAATATATCTCTTTGATCTTGAAAACATATCTAATATGACTATATGTCTGATTATAATGACTAGCTACTAGCTTGCATTTCTTTATATCCTAATTAGTTGGTAATAATAATTTTTAAGAACTAACTATTTGAATTACATTATTAGATGAATTGTTTAAGTACATACCTTGAACTAGAGTAGAAATATATATACATTAACAAAATCTCAACTTTTAATCACCATATGCAATTTATATACAATATGCAAAAATTTAATCCAATGTAACCTCCTTGAAACTAATAATTGCTTTTAAAAAGTGTATTCAATAATGTACCTTTATATCCTATAGTATTTGTATCCCTTTATTTTTCCTCAGAGTAGATTCAGTAATCTACTTTTTAACCTGTCATATCTGTATCTCCTTTTGGTTTTGTTTTTAAACAAGAACCCCAGATTTAACATCCCTTGTTCAATCATTTTTCCTAACCCTTACCAATAACTATTGTGAACCAATCAACCTAAATAATGACAATTATCCATATCCCATTGAAATATCAAAAACTACCCAACCCACCTCTTTGGAATATGGACATTATATTCTTAAATTTACTTTCTGCTGACTGGAGGTGACAGCATCTTTAGGGAATCCTGTAAAGAAAAAGGCCCCATCTTTCTTTTGGAGACTTCAAAGACTGCAAGTAGACATTATTATAGTTCACTTCAGAAGACTGATAAGAGACTCAACCCCCCAAAAATATACAGGAAGCTAGATAAAGCCTTTTTCTACAGTTATTTAGTTCTTTATATAATCATCAGTATCATGACAAAAAATTATTCAATGTATATTATTTTTATAAACTTTGATATAAAATGTACACAACATAAGATTAGTAGCAATATAATAGTTACTTAATTTTGATTTTTCTTCTGCCGTATATCAGGTGTCTCTTTCAATATAATACAGAGACTTTACATTTTCCTTTAACAAGCATGTTTAAACTTAGAGGAGAGAGGCACACTCCAACTCCAAAGCCAACTATTTTTTTTTAAATAAAAACAAACTGGGAATTCAACTTTTTTTGGAAGTAAAAAGATAAAGATGCTAGGCAATGAGATTTTATACTGTAGAGTATATTGGTACAAATAGATCTCTCTTTATTTGCTTTAGTATTTTCTGGATGGACTTCCCTTTTGCTTTAGATGTTTAGATATCCAAGGTCTTTTGCTTTCTTGAAGATAGATATTTCTAGTTTTCTGTAAAGACAAAAACAGAATCTGCCCCAAAACTTGTTTAATGTATATATATATATATAGTCACATTAGTAGATGAGCCACCATTTCTCCTTATTAAGAATTTTTTTAATAATTTAAAGAATGGTCACATTGGTGGATAAGCCATCATTTCTCCTTATCAAATACTTTTTCCTGTTTGAATCAAGTCTTTATTAAATTTGATGATATCCATAAGTTTTATTCACCTGTAGAAACACAAATCAACCCCCTTCTTCAATGTAGCATATATCCTGCTTTCCATTCTTAACATCTTTGAAGTAGACAGGCTCATTTAGCTCAGTAGTTTTTTTTTTATAGTCCAATCCCTTTCTGCCACTGTTGTTCCTTTCTGATTAGCATTGAGAAAATTTGAAGTTAATAAGGCATTATGTAGTCTATTATGGGCAGCATTTGGTACTCATTTCTGTAAATTTAGAATATCTTTTAGAGTTCTATTTGATCTTTCTATAACTGCTTTTCCTGTAGAATTATGTGTCACATCTGTAATATGCTTTACATTATAATATGCAAGACACTGTTTTATTTTACTAAAGATATATGTTGAAGCATTGTCAATCTTAATTTGTACAGGTATTTCCAGGTTGTCCATAATTTCTAGCATATTTTCATTTCAGAATCAGCATTTTCTATATTCAAAGTAGTTGCCAATTCAAATCCTTAAAAAGCTATCTACAGTATGGTATATATTTTAATTTTCCACATTTTGTAAAATATAACACATCCATTTGCTAAAAATTTATTTCTAAGCATACCTTTAGAATTACTTCCCAATGGTAATGAAGGATGTTTATAGAAGAAACTGCTTTTTACAATTTTTTTGGCTTGTTGCCAAGCAATGGGGACAGTCTTAAATGTTTGCTATTGGTGTGTTGTTGCTTTTCTTTTATAAAACTCTGAGGCCTCTGGCACATTTGATATTAATAATTTATCAATTTTACTATCACTCTGTGCTAGAGAGTCTGGCAGATATAATATTGAATGTGTGTTATATATAAAGGATGATTTCTTTACCTGACTATTTCTTGTAAGAGAATAAATAATAAAGTTACTTCTGACTATTAAAATCAGCATTTTCAATGTGTAAACCAACTCTTTCTGCATACTGATAGAGAATATCTATTTTAAGAGGTTCTGTAAATGCATTAATACCATAATAATAACATGTAATTATCACTTTTGGACAGAATTAAAAGGGCTTTGAATCACTTTACTTATATTTTCTGATTTGTAACCTATCTTTCCTGATTTATTTGCATCAGTAAAAAATGTAGAGGCTCTAGGAAGTATCTTTTATAATTTGACTTTTTTTCTTTCCTTTTCTTTTTTTTTTTTTTTTTTTTGCTTTTTTGCTTTTGAGATATCTATAGTTAATATATCCCAAAGTTCACTTTTTACATAAACTGGTCAATTCTTCATTAGTTAAAGGTACAACAATTTTTGCTGGATCCATTCCTATCAGTTGATGAAATCTTAATTTTTCTTTAGAACTTAAATAAAAAATCTTTTCCACATGTCCTTAATGTCTTACTAAGTTTATATGCTAGACATATTAATTTCAATATAATATTTTTCTTTGCATGAAACTTCTTATAGTAGAAGGCTTGTAGCATAAAAGGAACAGAATGCAATTAAAGTCTGTTTCCACACAATCTGTATTTACATCCTGTAATTTCTTTTCCATTAAAGCCATTTGTCTCTCACTTTCAGCTGAAAATTCTCTTGTACTATTTAAGTTCTTATTACCACTTGAGATTTTGAATAAATTATCAGATTCATGGAGTTTTTTGTTTTTTGCTTTTTGTTTTTTTTTTATCTAAATAGTGGTCCATAAATTAGAAATGTTTCCTAGCAATCTTATAAATCATTAAGATTTCAAAATCTGGATCTCCTATTTTTACCTTTTTGGGTCTAATTTATGGTAGACATGTTTTATATTCTAATAATTAAGAGAATCTCTTCTTTGCATTTTTCAGGAGCAATTTCTAGTCCTTAAGTAGGTAATTTATTTTCACTTCTTCAAGCATTCTTTCTAAAGTATGTATATTTGAGGTAGCTAACAAGACATCATTCATATAATGGTAATTGATAGTTGGTGAGAATTTGTTACATGTCACTTCTAATGGATGTTGTACAAAATATTGGTACAAAGTGGGGCTATTTAACATTCCTTGTGTTAGAACCTTCCATTGATATCTCTTTACAGGTGGAGAATTATTATAAGGGGGCACTATAAAGGCAATTTTTTTCTTGTCTTGTTCTTGTAGAAGTATAGTAAACAAACTTTTAAGTCAATAACTACGATAGGCCACATTTTAGGTAACAAAAAAGGCAAAGAAACTCCATATTGTTGAGAGCCCATTGATTCAATCACCTTTTAACCACTCTTAGATCTGTTATTATTATCCATTTTGTAGATATTTTGATAACAAATACAAGAGAATTTTAAGGGATGGTTGATTAAGTAATATGCCGAGCATTTAAATACTCATTTATCAGCCTTCTAAGGGCTACAATGCTTCATTTGCTAAAGGATATTTGATGGACTCATATAGGTTTAAATTTTAACCATTTTAGAGGTAGAGCTGTGGTTACCTTTGAAAGACAAGCAGTTTCTGTGCCTTGTTTTTCTATAACTGGAATGGTCAGTGACTATTTCTCATAATACCTTCTAATATTTTTCCAAAAACATATGTTAATTTATGGCTCATTTGTGAGAATAGAGAAATGTTAATCTTAGTATTCCATTCTTGCAATAAGTCTCATACCCATAAATTTATAGCAATGTTAGCTACATATAGCTCTAATTTTTCTCTCTGTTCCTCTGGCCTTATATATTTGAGCCATCTTATGCTCTGTATTATCTGGGATAATGTTCTCAATTACTAAATGCTGAACTTTTACCTCCTGAAGAGACCAACTTGGTTGTCAAGATTTTGGTTAAATTATTGCAATATCTGCACCTGTGCCAACCAGATCTTTAATGACCATATCATTCATTCATATTTTTAATTTTTGTGTATGCTCATTTATAGTTTTCCAACATAGTTGCTTCATTTTTTTTCTGTGAAATTTTTGTTCTCTTTTTTTATAGTTCTATTGTGTAGAGCAGTAAAATTTTTAGAATGACTTTAGGTTGTTGAATTGCTCTGGGAAGGCATTCCCTCCATAACAGCAGGATAAGACTGGACTAGATTTGATATGGGGTCTGAAAAATCACGCTCAGGGCAATTCCCAAAGCCAAAAAGTTACTTTATCTGTCCCTTGTTGACCTACATTAATTAGTATTATGCCTGCCTTTGCCATAAAGTCTTCTTACTCCAGAGTAAGGGCATTCAGTAAGGGTTACTATTAGCAAAAACATTGTTTCTGGGGACACATTGTTTACAATCCTGTAGTGGGATTAGAGTATGTTGTAAATATTTGACTGGCTTACTATTTTAATAAAAAACTGCTTGGCCAGAAGGCAGACAAGAAGTGTGGGTGGGGCTACCAAGCTAAGAAAACTCTAAGTACAGGAAAAACAGAGACAGATGCAGCAGAGTTACCTGAGCTTACAGGACATATAGAGGAAAAAAGTTGAAATACTGTTCTGAGAAAAAGTACTAAGTGGCATGGTTGAACAAGGTGTATTGAGTTCAGATGAAGGAATTAGCAAGTTATATGCCTGGGCCTTAGGTCAATCAGCATAAAAATAATATAAACCTGTGTGTGATTATTTGAGGCTAAGCAGGACTGAGAGTAAGATCAAACCTCTGGACTAGACTGGAAAGTCTAGGCCAGAAACTTTTTACAACACAGTCCCTTTTGAAGTTACTTTGATTTTCACAGTTGAAACATTTGATGCTTTAATGTTTCTTTAAGTATCTATAAATAACCTCTCCTACCCATATAGTTATAAGATTCCATATTAATTGTTTCTTGCATCTAATTTTCCAAGGATCTTGCCTTTAAAGGTCTAATAAATCTTTTGCATTGTGAGCTAGTATTTTCAAAAGCGAGAGCTTCAATTATTATTCTCATAGCTTCTGAATCTGTTACCATTCTATTTACTTCTGAAGTCCATCTTCATAAGAACTCTGCAAAGATTTCTTTGGTCCTTGGATCACTTTTTATAAAGAATTCAACTTTCTTTCCTGCTTCTTGAATTATATCCCAAGTATTCAAGGCCATCATTTGGCATAAATTCAGGGTTTTGTTCAAATATATAGATTGCTTTTCTGTTGTTGGTGGTCCTAAAAGTTCCCTCAGGGGAGGGGGGTCAAAAGGTCTAGAGTCAACAACATAGACCCTGAGAGTCATTTGCAAAGGACTAAATAATTTATTCAACAATAAAGAGAACCATATATAACCTCCTCCTAGCACCCAGACTTTGTCTCAAACTGGTGATATTGCATAGCTGTCTCTCAATGGCTGAGCATGATCAGGAGATCTGATATCATCTGTTGCTGCAAAGATTTCGAGTGATTAGGATATCTGACAGTGCCTGATGCTAGGCAGATTTCCTAGAAAGAAATGTTGGACAGTGGCTGTTGCTAGGCCCTCAGGCATACTCCAGGTTGGCTTATAACAATGTCCATTATGTGGATGCCTTCCCTTATGTGGATTTCCTACCATATCTTTCTACATTAACATAATCTCTCATCCCATGAAGTTGGTCTTGGGAGAATTGTATACCTCTAGCTCTACTACATTGTTCTATGGTTTTAGCTTCAGGCTTCTACCAGGACCTTCACTGTAATTGAGGCATAGCCTCTAACACTGCTGTAACCATATCTGCCAAGTCTTCAGAGATAATTCTATTACAAATTGACCAATAATTTAACATTTGCTTTACAAATAGTAAGTGTATGTCATAAATGACTATTGCTTCTTTGAATCTCCTTAAATCTAACATTTGCACAGTAGTACATTCAGCTTTTGTACAATATCTGTCATTTGGTAATTACTGTAAGGTTACTGGGTATATTAAGGTTGGCTGTTTAAAGGCCTTAGGCTGTTTCACCATAACCAACCAAATTAAGCCTAAGTATTTACAGCTTTGTAAGATGACTGTTGTATATATAAATGCATGTTAGCTTATCAAACCTATAAACCAATAAAATTGAAGAAAAAACTGTTAATGACAGTTTTAGAATTTGTATTAATAATTTATATTCCATTCAGAAAATTTTTTCTTTATACAACTGATTTTGTAAAATTCAAAATTATATGTCATATTCTTTCTATATTTTACTTAAATATAGCAGATAAAGGGATTTTTTAAAAAAGAACAAATGGTAATATTTTATTCTTATCCTAGGTATAATTTTGGATGTAGAAGTTTCCACCATTGTAAGTTTGATATTTAGGAGGAATGTGTTATAGTTGTGTTCTACTTAGAAATGAACAAAGGAGAATGTCTGGAAATTTCTCTCAATATGAATAGAGATTTGTTCTGAGGACTGAGTTTAGGAGAAAAGCCTAATTTAAATAGATGCTTTGCCCACATTTAAAGTGATGTTTTATATGGATGTATTAAAGAGAGAACGTTTTTCCTGACTCTATTTTACTAGTTGGTTATCTCAAGTAAAAATATACTCAGTTTTCTCTCTTAATCATTTATTGTTCATATATGTCTATTTTATCTTTCTTTTTTGTCTAAAATTGAACAATATTCCATTATTAGTATTCTTATAATGGGGATAGAATTCCAAAAAGAAATTGTCCTTGAGCTACTTTTCAAGTATCTTTTTTTTAAGCATACATTTAACCTTTCTACTAACTCTTTTCGTTCTCACTATTTCTGATAGGCACTATTGGGCACCAATGCCTTCATTTCCTTCTTATTGCATTGCCAAATTTACATTTTACTTATAATAACAAATCAAACTACTAAGATATTGTATTTTATGTGCTCATTTGATAAATTTAAAGCCCAAAGGAAAAGTTACTAAGCCTTTTACAAAAGTACTTCCTTACATCTGAGAATACTGATTTGTGTGAAATGGAGGTCTGAAGTTGCCACAATGCCCTTGTAATTTTAATAAAAATCTATGGAAAATATAGTGAGAAATGACATCTGAGAACAACAAAAATAGCATGTAACCTTGCTACTAACAATGAACTATTAAACAGATTCTGTATTTAACTACCTATTTGGTCTTTTTATTCTGCAAGAAACATACCTCTTTGGAAAGGAAAGTTTGGTCTAATGTTTTATTAGTTTCACCAGGAAACATTCTCACTGATTTGAATGTTAGATATCTGACTCACTTGGATGAACTTTAATCTTTGTACTTCCTGTAATTAAGAACAAATATTGGTTGGCTGAATCATAGCAGATATTTTGGTAAGTATGTAGTAAACTTAGAACACAGAAACCATGTGTTAGTTATAGCTCTAGAAATATATAAGAAAGCTAGATTTCTCGTAACCATGATCTACCCTAAGAACTTTACCTTCTTATCATAAAAAAAAATATTTGCAGCATAAGTTCTTAAGCTGTGAGCTGGAGGAACTGCATAGGAAGATCACACTCAAAAACTTTGGAGGTTAGATATAAAATCACCTAAAATGAAATGTTAATGAGTCTACATTGCATAATATCTTAGTAGGCTTAGGTTTTTGGACACACATGTGCACTTTGTACTATGACTGCCTTTATGTCACATTAAATCTAATGATGTCTGAAACACCTCGGCCCAGACATGAAATTATTTTGTTATGAATTACAGTGTTTTTCCTTTGTATACTAAGTTTTCTGCTCTTATTTTAAAAAAGTGGTTTAATTTTGCTTAAAAAGACAATATTTTCATTATTTTTCCATCTATTCATCAACACATAAATGTCAAATTTTTTATGCTTTGGATTGCATTTGTTAGACTGCTAGATTTAAATATATTACTTGAGTTGCTGATAAAAATTTTATTAAATGCTTCATTTTGTCATTTCTAAAAATATCTGACATATATCTGTCCCTAAACATATGCCTAGGCTTTTATATTATGTTTTAATCTTGGTTGGTTTTCTTCTCTGATCTAAAATGATTCTTTATGCATGTAACTTTCACATATAAGAAGTAATAGATAAAATTATAAGTGGACATTTTTTCTGTGAAAATATACATACATGTAAACATTTTAAATTATATATGATTTTGCAAATGTCAGCATAAAATTATAAGTTTTTTCTATATTTCATGAATACTGGTTAACAACAAAAATTTTAGCATTTGTCACATTGACTGAACTGATCACCAAGAAGCCTACATGGAACTTACCTAGGTCCTTTGCATATAAGTAACAGTTGTATTACTGTTTTGCTTGCAAGACTCCTAGCATGGGAAGCAGAAACTGTCTCTGAATTTGTTGCCTCCTTTTGGGATCCCCCCTTCTCATATTAGGTTGCCTTGGTTAGAATTAATAGAAAAGGAGGTGCCTATTCTTACTACAGCTTGATATGACATGTTTTGTTGATATCTATGGGAGATATCCCATTTCCTAAATAGAAATGAAGGAAAAGTGGAAGAGGGGAGAGGCATAATGGGACAGAAGGTAGGTGGGTAGAGGAGTGAGAGAAAACTGTGGTCTGGTTGTAAAATAATTTTAAAAAGTTTTTGAAGTTATTATTGTGATTTATATTTTTAAATGGAAAAGTTAAGTATCTCTTCATTTTCATTTTGGAAATATATATTTAATTTCTTATGAAATAACTGACAATTTATTTTGAGTATTTTTTGTAGTAGTATTCTTTCCTCATTAATTCATATTGTGCTTAAGTAATTTATTTTTAAATAAAAATTTAGCCATAAAATTTTGTCAAAAATTTTTTCCATTTGCTTCCTCTTTTTATTGTTTAGTATAAATATTGTAAATACAGAAAGTAGTTACTTGTTAATTATCATATAACTTCCAGTATTTGTGATTTAATTGAAATAGCAGTATTTTTGCAAAATAGCTGAGAGTTGGCTATTCATATATGTTCACAATAATGTATGAAATTTACATTTTCAGTAATTAAAAAATTAACTTGAAAGTTTTTTTGATACAAAAAATGTAAAAGTCATAAATATTAGGGGAGAACCATTTAGTACTTGGTATATTAACATAAAATATAATGTTTAAATCACATTAAACCTATCTTATCTCATTTATAATTTATGAAAATAAATTTTTATATAAAAATATGTTTAAAAGTTATTTCAAAAGGTTGTATGAAGAATATTGCCAAGTATCTTTTTCTCAAATCATTTATCAATTGTTTCTATCTCATTGTGCAGCTCAGAGAAATGGCTCAGTAAGTAATAGCACTTGCTGTTTCCCTAAAAGACCCAAGTATGGTTGACAGAACCCGTGTCTGATGGTTCTCTGTTGCCATTGATGGTTTTTCAGTTCTATGTAAGTACATTCACTCTCTCTCTCTCTCTCTCTCTCTCTCTCTCTCTCTCTCTCTCACACACACACACACACACACACACTAGGATAATTATCATTAGATAGGTTTCATCCAACAACTTATAAGAGAAGATGCAGAGACCCATAGCCAAGCATTAGGTGGAGCTCTGGGAATGATGTGGAAGAGGAGAATGAAGAATTTTAGGATCTAAAGCAGTAAAGGATACTGGGAGAGCAATAACCATAGAATCAGAAAAGCAGGACTCTTTAGGGCTTACAGAGACTGAAGAGACAATCATGGAGCCGTATGACCTAGGCTATCTGCATGTATATTGTGAATGTATTGCTTGGTCTTCTTGCAGAACCCCTAACAATGAGGGTGGGGGTTTTATCTGAGTCTTTGTCCAGTTCTTGTCCTCCTCCTGTGTTGCCTCATTAAGCATTGATAAGAGGGTATGCATATAGTCTTATTGTAGCTTCTTATATAATTTTGTTTGATATCCCTTGGAGTCCTGCTATTTTGGAAGTGAAATGGAAGAGGAGAAAATTTGGGGAGAGGGAGGGTAAGAGAGGAAGGTCTGGAAGGACAAATGGAGAAAAAACAGACATGTAATATATAAGAGAAGAATACATTTAAATACAAGAAATAAAAAGAAATAAAGTTACCTCTCATAAAAAATAACAAGAAAATAAAATACAAAAAAGGGGGCATGGATGGAGAGAGAATAGAACAAACAAAAATAAATTACAAGGTATTTTTGGGATCCTATTTTTTATTGCAGTACATGTATGAGTAAGATAAATATAAACTGCAGAAATACTGTGTTTAATAAAAATGTTATGTTATTATTTTATTTTTCCATATAATAGGTTTCTGTTTCCTAATATATTATTGAGAAGCTCAGGACATATGATAGAGATGAAAGAAAAAAGATTGATATTTTGTAAATCATGAATAACCTTTATACCTCTCTGAAGTATAAAATGAGAATCAAATCAAATATTATATGACTTTATGTTTTGATTTTGAATTTTCTAATGCAAAAAGACTGTCTTTGGGCAGGATTTACTTTACAGATATGCAACTTGAACAATTATAGAGTGCTTGATGCCCATAAAACTCTGACTTCTTAAAGCACTATTGTTACCACCATCAAATTTTTAACATTTGAATCATGGTTCCCCCATTTTGATTTGGCAGGGAATGTGTGACATCTACAAACCGTATAGCTGATTGTTACTTGCAGTACAGCCATTGGTTACATCAATGTGTAGTAATGTTCTTTATGTGCTATTAATAAAGATTACAAAAGCCATAATTTTATTGATTACTTTCTCCTAAGAATGTAAAACTATTCTAAAGATTCTCATTTTTTCCTTATTCACCACATCATTGATTCATTAAAGAAAAACATACATATATAAATGTGGAGATATATTATATATTTAATAAACTTAGTTTGTAATATTAGAGGTGAAAATCACCCAAAGCCAAACTGTGCAGGTCAGGGAGTCATGACCCAGACTTTTAATACTATCACCTGGGAGACAGAGATACCTCTAAATTTCTCTGAGTTCAAGGCCTAACAAACAGGTAGTGGTGCTGTATGCTATTAGTCCAAATACTTGGAAGGTAGACACAGGAGGATCTCTATGAATTCAAGGCCAACTTGGTCTACAGAATGAGTTCTAGGTCATCCAGGACTGTTAACAGAAAACCCTGTCTTAAAAAAAAAAGAACAAAAACAACAAAAAGCGCTAGAGAGATGGCTTTTTTCACCAATATTACAAATTTTATTAAATAAACAATGTATAAATGTAGGTTTAAAGATAGAATATAACTGATATACCCAAGATATGGTTTAAGTGAATGCCAGAGTTAGGATAGAACCAAGATATTCAACTCTTCCCAGCTTCATACAGCTCTAATACCTGAATGCTATGACTTATAGGATAACACAGAAGCCCCATTTGAATCTTTTCATGTAAAAATATATATCTTGAATGTTATTCTTCTCTCATTAAGAAAAAGGGAGTAAATTATGGCCATGGCATCTTGGTCAAAAGAAAATTTCATAAAGAAAACTCTAAATTTCAAAAGGGTAATAATCTTAAAAGAAGGTCTAAAATAACACCAAGATTTCATGATTATTTTAAGGGGTGGAATTATAAGGTAGTAAAGTGATATGAAATGATTTTAGAAAATTCTACTAATGCCACTACCAAACTTTTAGGCTTGTTATTTATTTTATTGATTAAAGTTGAGATTTTAAAAATCTATTGTTAAGGGGTGTGAAGAGATGCTGGAAAAACAGGAACACAGACCACTGGTCTTTCAGAGGACCCAGGTTTAATTACTAGTACCAATACAGTGGCTCATTATTATCTGTAACTCTGTAATATTTACATTTAGCATCTTTACCTGGAAGAGTACAATTTTAAGTTGGATTATCAACTATTGATTTTAGTGTTTTCCTTACAATAAGAAAAGTTTGTCAACAAGCTTTATTCCATTCGGTTATAAATAAAAACAAATTTTCATTTAAGTTGCATACAAAATATGCAAATGTAGGAAATTTATCAACTAAGAAACAATCTTTATGATTCATTTTATTTTATATTTACTATTTTTCTTTGAGCACCACACAGTGTTAAAAATCCATATCTGTACAGTAAGAAATTAAATACAGAATTAATTATATGAAAAAAATCTAAAAAAGAATTTGTTTTCATTTTTAATGATTTTTGTATCATATTGTTTTGATTTGTATCCACAGAGAGTTCTAGAAATAACTATTTCAAACATCAGACTCCAGATGGATAGATCTAAGCAGCAGTATTCTAAAAATAGGATGATTTCTGTTAAATCTAAATATCTTATGTCAAAAATTGCAAAATAAAATTAATAGCTTGGTTTTAAAAACTAAGGAATTTTACTAATAAAATACTCTTATCAAAAGGTAATAGCATTTTAAATTTTTGAATCATGTTTGAATTATTTTGTGACTCTGTTCTATCTTTCTTATTCTGATTTGACACTGTATCTCTAACATTTGTCCTTTTCAGGCCACAGTTGTGTCAGTGATTAGAGAATAATAAATCCGTTCTCTCAATCTGACTTTGGCCCCATTAGGTTGTCATTCTCTCTGACAGTTCCAAGAATGCTCAGATGCCAGTTTTTATGACAAAGCCAGTATTCTCTCATATATATTCTAGTATCTTACTTCAAAGCAAACTTTCATTTTGACAGTCTCAGTAGAATAACACATTTGTCTTTTATTTGTCTCAATACTGCTTCAAGGAAGCTTTCTATACCAGCAGTTTTCCCAAAGAAGGGGAAAAATTTGACATTAAAAACAACCACCTACACAGCCCTCTAAACACGGCTTTCTGAGTTAAAGTATAAAAGATTTGCAATGAGAGAAAATCACATAAGAACGTCTATTTTCGTTTAGAGATGAGGAACTAAAGAGGAGACCCAAAATAGGAGGGCTGGAAGCATCAGTGCCAGTGACTCAGTAGGGGACCTTTAGCAAATCACTTAACCTCCTCTCATTGCCTTTCAAACAAAATCCAGACCAGGCCTCATCTTCCAGCACTTTTATCCCTTCTCCCCATTTGTATTGCTTCTCTTGATTCTTCTGGGTCTCTGATGCTCTTCCCTATTTGCTCTATGACTAAACATATTTTCTTTCTTAATCTTTTCCCTGGGTAGTTTTTTTCTTCCCTTCTCATCTTGCTTTGTATGCCTTGGATGATTCTTGTGAGTCAGAGGGTATTCTTTTAGAATCACAGTTTCCATAAAGCCTTCCTGCAGCAAGCTGTAAGTTACTGCTTACACTTTTTATTTCTATAATTATTAAAGGGAACAAAACTTTTCTTACAAAACTTTTGCCTTGATGTTTCTTTAAACTTATTAAATTTACTAATGAACTGCTTTAATATGGAGTTACTCACCAATATTTCTTCAGAACAAATGCATAGTGCTATGTTGATACCCTCCTTCCTTTATCCTAACTGGGGTCACACACAGAGAGATTTTGAAAAATTATATATTTGTCTTAGACATAGATGAAAGAGTGCTTCACAACTTAGATGATGAAGAGGATGAAAATAGGATCAGCAAAATAGTTCAAGGAATAAATGTACCTGCTAACAAGGATGGCAATATGTTATCTATCCCCAGGAACCACATAATGAAAGGAGAGAACCAGCTATTTTGCAAGTTGTTCTCTGATTTCCACACATATGCCACGCACATGTCCCACAAATACACAAATTTCTAAATGGAAATAAATAATTTTAGGGTTTATTCTTATTAGATTTTTGATTTAACTGTAATAATTGTATATATGTACATATAACATTGACTATTAAAAGTCATGCATACATATTTATGTATATGTACCATTTATTTTGTTAAATGTTTATAATTAGAATTTACTCCATCTATACAAGAAACTCCTTATAGAAATGCACTATGAATTTAAGAAATATATCTTATAATATATGCAAATACATGCATATATATGCACAAAGGCCAATTAATATTTTTAAGCACATCTTATTTTTTAATAAAACTAAACTGATATAATTGAGATATCAGAAAGCATCAGAGAGTTAAGTTTTTGAGGTGCAGTGAATATAAACCAGCATTTACTGGCTGTGAAGAAGTTGCTCTAAAAGTAACCTATATTCTGCAGGATAAACTGTAATATGAAAAATCAATTCTGCATCTGTCTTGAGCTATTGAATTATGGTAACAAAACAATCCTGATGTCAATTTTGATTTTAAGCTGTTTATCGCTAGCTTTTAAAACAATGATCACTGAGGACGAAGGTGGAAGAAGCAACTAAGTTTTTTCTCTAGATATTTAACATTACATACTCCATTAATTTGATAAGAAATATTAGGTGGCATACATGCACAAGAACTTTAATAGCTTTACCATTTCTGTAGCTATCATCTAGGGCCCTAAAGACAGTATTGCTATCATTATTATGATAGGCAGAAAAGTTAAAGAGTGACTTTTTAGTTTCTATGGCTTATGTTTTGCTGTTTATCATCTGTGTAGCTAGCTTTAAAACCTCTAAATGTGAAGAAATGTGTGTATTTATATTTATTATATACATGAGCATGTGTACATAAGTGTATGTATGTATGCATGAGGAGGCCAGAGTTCAATGTTGGCTGTCTTCATTCTTCAAGGTAGCTTTGGAGACAGCACCTTCAAATGAAACTAACTATTTGGGTTGCTATCAAGCGCCAGGATCGGTCTGTATTGGCTTCTGCAGTACTGGGATTAAAGGTATGTGCACCTGTGTCAAGCTTTGTTCCATTATGTGTTTCCTTAGCTTATGAGATAACCATTTCATCAAATTTTACTTTTTTTTTTTACTATTTTTGTTATTGAATATTTTCATCACAATTTGATAATTATATAGATGCGTATAATATGTTTTGATTAAACCCAACCCTTATCCATACCTTCCAGTACTTCTTGATTTTCTCCCACATACTTCTCTCTAAACTATTATTTTTCCTTTAAAAATATGTACTAATTGACTCTGTGAAGGGCTGTCAGAATGTGCATGCTTGTAGAGCAACCATGAAGAAAATAGTTTCTCCCTTCCTAAGTAGCTATTAATAGCCAATAGCTCTTCAGCCAGAAATAAGAATTTACAAGGTGTTCCTGAATACATATTTGCACCCATAATTATTATATGGATGCCTTGAATCTAAACTCAGGACCTCATGCTATCAAAGAAAGTTGAGCTACATAATCCACACTGGGTTTTATTTTTAGCAGATATTATTGCAATATTTTGATTTGAATTTGAGGTTTTTTGAGATGTTATTTATTTATTTTATTTATTATTTTTTTTAATACAGAAATACAGTCTCACTTTTTATCCATGTTTTCCCTTGCTCAAACTCCCTTCCCACTCCCATCACTCCCCATCCCAGTCATTCCCTCTTCTCCCCATCTCCTTCTCTCCTCCCCAGCAAGGACAGGAGGTTGCAAGGTCCCAAGGTGGCTTAGTGCAGCATCCACTTCCGGCAAATCTGCTTTTCTAATCCCAACAACAAGAATGAGTCAGGTGTTTCTCTGGAGGGAATGGAGTCCTAGGTGACAGTCCAAGGTGCTTCAGATCCCAAGTTGTTCAGTGGTTGCAGTTTGCAGCTTGGGTGTGCTTTGCTTTTTGTTTAATGCCCACTAATAATGAGTGAGTACATCTTCTTCTTATCTTTCTGGGTTTGTGATACCTCTCTCAGGAGCATATTCTCCAAATCTATCCATTTGCCTGTGAACTTTAGGATATAATTTTCTCTTACTGCTGAATAGTACTCCATTGTGTAGATGTATCACAGTTTGTTAATCCATTTTTCAGTTGATGGCCACCTAGGTTGTTTCCATGTTCTTGCTATTATGAATAATGCTGCTATGAATAGAGTTGAGCTAATGCTTTTGGAGTGCAAACGTGCATCTTTATGATATATGCTCAACAGTGGTATCGCTTGATCCTTGGTGAGATTGATTCCCAGGTTTCTGAGAAACCTCCATACTGCATTCCAGAGTGGCTGAACAGGATGACATTCCTACCAGCAATGGAGGAATGTTATCCTTGTTCCATAACCTCTCCAGCATAGGCTGTCATCTGTGTCTTTAATCTTAGCCATTCTGAGAAATATAAGGTGATGTCTCAAAGTTGTTTTGATTTGCATTTCTCTGATGGCTAAAAATAGATGTTCAGCAATTTTTAAGTGCTTTTCAGCCACTTTTAATTCTTCTGTTGAAAATTCCCATTATTAAATTGGATTATTTAGGGTTTGGAGTTCTTATTTCTTGAGTTCTCTATATATTTTAGAGATCAGTCCTCTGTCAATTGTAGGGTTGGCAAAAATCTTTTCCATTTCTGTAGGCTGTCAGTTTGTCAAATTGACTTTATTCTTGATCTTATAGAAGCTTCTCAGTTTCAGGAGGTCCCACTTATTTATTGCAGTTCTTAGTGTCTGTGCTAGTGGTGCTATATTTAGGAAGTGGTCACTTGTGCCAAATCTTTGGAGAGTACTTCCCACTCTATTCTATTAGGTTCAGTGTGACTGGGTTTATGTTGAGGTCTTTGATCCACTTGGAGTTTAGTTTTGTGCAGGGTGACAGGCTTGGATCTATTTGCAGTTTTCTACACACTACCATCAAGCTATGGCAACACCATTTTTTAAAGATACTATCTTTTTCCATTGAATATTTTGGGCCTCTTTGTCAAAGATCAGGTGTTCATAGGTTTTTGGGTTAATGTTGGGATCTTCAGTTTGATTCCATTGATCCACAAGTCTGTTTTTATGCCAGTACCAGGACGTTTTTATTACTTAAGCTCTATAGTATAACTTAAAGTCAGGGATGGTGATGTCTCTTGAAGTTCTTTGCTGAGCAGAATTATTTTGGCAATCTTGGGTTTCCTGTTATTTCAAATGAAATTGAGTATTGTTCTTTTAAGGTCTGTAAAAAGTTGTATAGGGATTTTGATGGGAATTGCATTGAATCTGTAAATTACTTTTTGTAAGATTGTAATTTTTACTCTGTTGATCCTATCTATCCAGGAACATGGGAGATCTTTCCATTTTCTGATATCCTCTTCCATTTCTTTCTTCAGTGATTTAAAGTATTTTGTCAAATAGATCTGTTGCTTCTTTGGCTATAATTACTCCAAGGCATTTAATGCTATTTGCAGCTATTACAAAGGGTGATCTTTCCCTTATTTCTTTTTCACCTAATGCAATAAGAGAACACAAGGAAATTAAGGGGATACAAATTGGAAAAGAAGAAGTGAAACTATCTCTATTTGCAGATGATATGACTGCATACATAAGTGACCCACAAAATTCTACCAGGGAACTTCTACAGCTGATAAACACCTTCAGCAATGTAGCAGGATACAAGATTAACTCAAATAACTCAGTAACCCTCCTATAGACTAAAGTTGTTTAATTTTTATTTTATGCATGTGACTGTTCTGTCTGCATGCATGTCTGTGCATTGTTTGTCTGCAGTGATTCAGGAGCACAAAAGAGATCATTGGACTATAAGTGACTGGAGTTACAGATTGTTGTTAGAGACCACATGGTTGCTGAGAATCAGATTTGTACTTTTTGGAAGAGCAGCCAGTGTAATTCAGTATTCAGCCATCTCTCCATTCCCATAATTTGAAAATGTTTATAGTTTTACAATGTGGTTTTGCTTGCATATTGCTTTAAAACCAGCTACAAGAAGCCACTTTCTCCACTTTTCTAGTAAAACTTATCCATTTAATTACGATTGGACTTTTTGTGGTTGCATATTTTCTCTTTCTCAAACCATGTACTGAATTACTTTTAGATTATTATACACTAAAAATCTTCTACTGTATCTGTTCTTTGCATTCATTAAAACATATCCTTGTATTAGGAAGACAGAATAATAATTTTGATATTCTTAGAAGATATTACAGGAAAAATATTAATAACATTGACTTTTTGTATTTTTACCCATACAAAGAGGCATTTCAATGTCAACTTGAAACATAAGAAAACTTTAAAATGCACTCTAGAAAAACAAATTCAAATAATACAACTTGACACATTACTTGCATTTAAAATCATATATATTTTCTGTACCCATGGATATAAGAAAACAAATACAAATAATAAAAATAAATATAAGAGCTAGATTGTCTACAGGCTTTGAGCTTGAAGAAAAGCATGCTGTTTACCTCATTGTGCTTCCTTTTTACTTCCCATAGACCTGGACATGGAGTTTTAGATTTAGAATCAGTAAGCACAGTCAAAACTTAAAATACATATTTTCATAAATTCATAGAACTAGAGAAAAGGTTGCCTACTAACTTAGAAATATTTTTTAAGTAGTATCATCATACCCCAAACAAGTATAAATGGAAAAAAAGCTGTTCTTTGGGGCCCAAATTATTTCAGTGTTGGCTTATATTGGGTGTGTTAATCTTTATGCTTCTCTTTGTCACATAGAATGCAGGGTGGCACAGTATTTTCTTCACTCTTCCTTGACTGGCAGTGGGAACTAATGTTGTCCATTGCCTGATGGAATCAAATATCTCTTGAATTCCCTTGCAATGTGATGTTAGAAGGTTGATAAAATATTTGAACTTCCATTTTTACCCATTCAAAATAGGACATGCTCTAGTTCTCCCACCAAGATAGTATTGGCAGAGATGAACAGGGACCTAGTCTTCCACCTAGCCTGATAGTTTAGAGACATTCTTAATCCCATGTAGTGACTCTGGTAGTAATGGGATCCAGTAGTCAGCTAAACTATTCATTTTCCTAAGATCAACTAGACTAAACCAAGGTAGTGGAATTTGCAACCAGTATCTACCTTATTTTTTCCCCAATACCTAATGTCAACAGACTCAGAAGGGGCAGAAAAGTTTGTCTTTATCCAGCATCAAAGAAATTCAGTGTAATTGTAGCATGTAGGGATAGTTTTTAATTCTCTTTCTCTGATATCAGTGAACTATATGAAGAGAAAGTTTCTGCTCCCTCACAGAATAATGTGACCGAGTCCTCTTCACCATTTAATTTGCATAGGATCAACACGCTCCCATGTAAAAATGAGCTTATATCTCACAGGAAAAAAGGAGAGAAATTCTGTGATCTACTTTTACCAAGGTCACGTCTACAGGTGTATAAATTGTACCTATACCATGCACACACATGAAATAAGACAGCTTTAATTACTTGTGATCATATGGTGCTCATGAGGTATCGAGGGAAAAAGAACATGTACAGTAAGTACCCTGTTCTCATGCTACACTAAAATAGGTGATCACATTGTAAAAAGAAGTGATTAAATCAGATTCAGTGTCTCATAATATCTACAATGTCTACAATATAATAAGAAATCTTTTGTCATGTTAATAGCCAAGAAAATTGCAGCATGAATGAGAAAAAAGACAATCATCTGATAACAACACTAGGATGAATCATATCTTGGCATTATCTGACAAGGTTTCTAAAGCAACCATCATAAAAATAGAAGCTATAAAAAGGAGTCAAATCGACATCATAGAACTGAAATGTAAAAGAAAAAGAAAAGTTAAGTAAGTGGGCTTAATGTTTGACTGGTGACGGCAGAGGATATAGCTAGTGAATTTAAGGACAGAAAAGATTATTAGAATTTATCTAATTAATGTTATTAGAATTTATCTAATCTAGAATTTATATCATCCATTAAAAAACAATCAAAAAATGGTAAAAATAGCACAGGGATTTGTAACAATAACAAAAATCTAAAATTTGTCTTGGCAGAATCTAGGAAGAAGAGAAGAACAAATATTGAAAAAAAGTAGTGACCTCTTATCAGAAATTTATATAAATCAGAAAATCAGCAAGAATATCAAAGAATTGAATAGTAAAGCCAACCAACAATTTGTAACTGGCATATATGAAATAACTCACCCCTGGAAAATAAAATATAGTCACCAAGAAAGACCATATCTTGAGACATAAATGATTGTATCTCAACAAATTTCAAAGAATGACAATTGCTTGAAGTCTGGCACAATAGTGCATACATACACACACAGAGTTAAGAAAATATGTATTGGCTTGAGAATAACATGTTTGTAAGTCACACATGAATGAAGAACATGTGCCATGGAAAATAATTGCAAATAAAATGTAATTATTTAGGATATATTAAAATGTAGAAGATAATCACTTTTGCTAAAAGAGAAGTACCAAAAATACAGATCAAATTACCAGCATCAAAATACAACCTCATATCTGAGAGTAGACTATTAGATATAATATTAAAAATATATGTAATGTAAAAAATTGATAAAGTGGACTTTCAGGACAGCCCATTAAAAAAAACTGAATAAGTTACCAATTTTATTACTCAGTGAAAAAATACAAAAAGAATGTTTAATGTATTATACCTCACTCCAATTAGCATAACAGATTTGTTTTAAAGGTGACAATAGGAAATTCTTGGAGAACTGAAAAAATTTTGGCCCTCTTGAATTAATAGAAGAAATATAAAATGTGGAAGAAATATACAACTTTGCCAAATGTTAAATTTAGAATTTTATATGAGTATGAAATTCTATGCTTGAGGATGTGTTCTAAAAAAATAAGACTGTTCATACAAATATTCATAAATTAACTTCACAGGAATGTAATATTACTTACTGTGGCCAAATAGACAATGCAATACATGTTATTTTAAAAATGAAATATTTAAAAATCTTATAGGGGAACCTGCCACAACATGATTTTCTCTCAGGGATTAAGAGGCACACTCATGTTGGTGAGGAAATACCTACAGGTTAAAAGATACACACAATATTTTCTTTACTTATTTCATATTTATCAGCACAATTCTTACTCGCATGAAAACCATAACACTGAAGGCATAGGCTTATATACTCATGCAGGCAGTTATTCTTTGGCAAGGCAATGTGGGGCTTGAATTCTTTAGGGTTATAGAGAGGGGTGATAAGATTTACACACAGGCAGTAATTATCAGCCTTATTTTATTACACATAGTGGGAATGACTAGTCAAAGTTTTTCTGGTAGGGGTCAACCAAATATTAGACAACAAAGCACTTTAAAGGGAAGGAATCATGTGCTCTAATTACAATCCTAAATGTGGCTAGGCATTATTTTAAAAGTTTATTGATCAACAAAAAAGCATGAGCAAAGTAAAGTCCTGTGCTATTTCTATAAAGTCTTCATGCAATGGCCATTTTGACAGGTGGGGCTAGTGTTCTCAGTTGCTAGGTACCATGAATAAACAATGGATGAAAGTGTGCAGTTTTTGTTCTGCACCTTCCCTAAGAGGTTGTTAAAGTAGATTTTTTTGAACAATAAAGCTTAGTTTGCACAAGAAATGGGATCTGACACCTTCTAGCAGCTCTGGCCTTGTGGTGCAGTACTTCAGAATAAATGATTGTTTTAACACCTGTAACTAGGAGTTGGCTAAATACCTTTTTTTCTTATATCACAAATAATAAATCTTCAAGTTAGGAAATTGTGTTAATGAATCCAGGTTCAAGTAGGTATAGAGAGTTAAAGATTTAAGATGAGTAGTATTAGCTCTGGATAGTTCTCCTATCAATAGGGGTGGTGAACTTAGGACATACCAGTGGGTCATCTATGCTGTTTTTTGATGTCTGAGAAATGTCTCAAAAGAAATACTTTGTCCTAGGGATGACTCTGTCCAGATGTTAAAGATAATTTCAGGGAGGGTAGACAATGAGTCTGCTTTGAGCAAAGGAACAGAGAACTGATTTGTGAGAAAAAAAAATCTTTTCTGTGTTACTGTCTTCACATACTGCTAAGAGAAGTGATCCATATCCCCCCCAAAATTTTGGGGAAAATTGTGCCCAATAAATGAACAAGACTGCTAAAGTTTTGAGAAATGAATTTCAAGAAAAGAAAAAGTGGGAAATCTATAATCATACACAAGAAATCCTCTGCAGAAAACAGCTAATACATTCAAAAGCAATGAACACCCAAACTCCTTAAGTTTTGGCTTTACTTCCACCAGGGATCATGGCTTTGATAGGTCAGCCATGTTGGTGCCAACTGAGTTTCTACTACATATTTCTATGGTCCCCCAATAGAATATTACTTAGTCATTAAGAGTGATTAGTAATACATGCTACAACATGAAATTTAAAAACATTAATCTAACTTAAAGAAGACAAAGAAAGCTACATATTAAATTTGTTGGAAATGTTAAAAAAGGAAGTTTGTAAAAATAAAATAGATTAATATTTCCCAGGATTCAGATATTAGAAATTTAAGGTTAATGCATATAAGGTTTTTGTTTTGATTTTTAGAAGATTTATATTATGTGTATCAGTGTCCCGTCTGTACATATTTACACCACATACATGTCTGGTATGCTTGAAGTTCAGAAGAGGGTGTCATATACTTGTTAGTAGGGATAGAGATGATGATGAATCACTGTGTGGCTGGTGGGATATCAACCTCAGGCCTTTTTCTATATATTATTTGGTGGTTTTACATCATGCACCCCATCAAACTCAGTTATCAGACCTCTCAAATTCATGTCCACTCTTATGATCTCCCCATTTATAAAAATGCACATTCGTGGTCGAGTCCACGTACACCCGCAAGCACAAGCCTCTCGCAGCTCTTTCTTCGCCACTCCACACCCACCATTAGTTTGCCATGGATGACCGTATCGCTGCGCTGGTTGTAGACAATGGCTCCGGCATATGCAAAGCCGGTTTCGCGGGTAACGATGCTCCCCGGGCCGTCTTTCCTTCCATTGTGGGCCACCCTAGGCACCAGGGGCGTGATGGTGGGCATGGGCCAGAAGGACTCCTAGGTGGGCAACGAGGCCCAGAGCAAGAGAGGCATTCTGACCCTGAAGTACCCCATTGAACACAGCATTGTCACCAACTGGGATGACATGGAAAAGATCTAGCACCACACCTTCTACAACGACCTGCGTGTGGCCCCTGAGGAGCACCCTGTGCTGCTCACCGAGGCCCCCAAACCCCAAGGCCAACCGTGAAAAGATGACTCAGATCATGTTTGAGAATTTCAACACCCCAGCCATGTACGTAGCTATTTAGGCTGTGCTGTCCCTGTATGCCTCTGGTCGTACTACTGGCACTGTGATGGACTCCGGAGACAGGGTCACCCACACTGTGCCCATCTATGAGGGGTACGCTCTCCCTCACGACATCCTGCGTCTGGACCTGGCTGGCCGGGACCTGACAGGCTATCTCATGAAAATCCTGACCGAGCGTGGCTATAGCTTCACCACCACAGATGAGAGGGAAATCGTGGGTGACATCAAAGAGAAGCTGTACTATGTTGCCCTGGACTTCCTGGAGAAGAGCTATGAGTTGCCTGATGGCCAGGTCATCACTATTGGCAACGAGTAATTCTGTTGCCCTGAAGCTCTTTTCCAGCCTTCCTTCCTGGGTATGGAGTCTTGTGGTATCCATGAAACTACATGCAATTCCACCATGAAGTTTGACATTGATATCCGCAAAGACTTCTATGCCAACACAGTGCTGTCTGGTGGCACCACCATGTACTCAGGCATTGCTGACCAGATGCAGGAGATGACGGCTCTGGCTCCCAGCACCATGAAGATCAAGATCATTGCTTCTCCTGAGCGCAAGTACTCTGTGTGGATCGCTGGCTCCATCCTGGCCTCTCTGTCCACCTTCCAGCAAATGTGGATCAGCAAGCAGGAATACGATGAGTCAGGCCCCTCCATCGTGCGCTGCAAATGCTTCTAGGCAGAATGTTACTGAGCTGCGTTTTACATCCTTTCTTTGACAAAACCTAACTTTGCGCAGAAAAAAAAAATGAGACAACATTGGCATGGCTTGTTTTTAATTTTTTAATTGTTTTTTGTTTTGTTTTGGCACTTTTGACTCAGGATTTAAAAACTGGAACGGTGAAGGCGACAGCAGTCGGTTGGAGCAAGCATTCCCCAAAATTCTACAATGTGGCTGAGGACTTTGATTGTACATTTTTTTCTGTTTATTAATTGTCATTCCAAGTATCCATGAGATATATGGCAATAGGAAGTCCCTCACCCTCCCAATAACCATGGCCATTTCTTAGGAGGATGGCTGAGTCCATGCCCTGAGTCTACAGCAGGGCGGTGACAGCATTGCTTCTGTGTAAATTATGTACTGCAAATTTTTTTAAATCTTCCACCTTAATATTTTTTGTTTTTATTTTTGTGTGGTCAGCCATATCGGACCCCCTTTTTTTTGGTTCCCCCCAACTTGATGTATGAATGCTTTGGTCTCCCTGGAAGTGAGTTGAGGTGTTGAGGCAGCCTGTACATTGACTTGAGACCAGTTTAATAAAGTGCACACCTTACAAACAAACCAAAAAATGCACATTTATGCTTCTCATATACTTACTGGAACATAAAGAAACTCCCTGTGACCAGACCCTTAAAGCAAACAAGTCTTTCCTCACACACACTCCTGCAAGAGGCCATCAATGCAGAAGTGATGTTCTAGCCTTGAGTTCTTGCATACAATGACATCTCTCTCTTTTTACTTCTTTTTAAATCCACTAATGAGTGAGTAAATCCCCTGTTTCTCTTTTGGGGATTGTGATAACTTGCTCAGGAGGATATTCTCCATATCAATCCATTTGCCTGTACATTTTAGAATATTATTTTTTTCTTACTCTGAGTAGTACACCATTGTGTAGATGAACCAGAGCTTGGTAATCCAATCCTCAGACGATGAGTGTCTAGGTTTTTTTCCAGGACCTTGCTATTACTAGTAATGCTACTATCAACATGGTTGAGCTAATGCTTTTGGAGTGCAAATGTGTGTCTTTATGGTATATACCTAAAAGTAGTATTGCTAGATCCTTGGGGAGATCAATTTCCAGTTTTCTGATAAACCACCATTCCAAGGTGGCTGAACAAGTGTACATTACCACAACAATGGAGAAGTGTTCCCTTTGCTCCACATCCTCTTCGGCAAACACTGACATCTGTGTTTTCAATCTTAGCCATTCTGACAGGTGTTAGGTGGTATCTCAAAGTTGTTTTGATTTGCATTTCTCTGATGGCTAAAGATGTTGAGCACTTTTTCAGGTGTCTTTCAGCCATTCTTAATTCCTCTGCTGAGAATTCCCTTTTTAGTTGTGAACTCCATTTTTAATTAGGTTATTAACAGTTTTGGGTTCTAGTATCTCGAGTTCTCTATATATTTTAGAGATCAATCCTGTGTCACTTGTAGGGTTGGTAAAAATGTTTTCCCATTCTGTAGGCTGTCATTTTGTATTATTGACTATGTCCTTGGCCTTATAGAAGCTTCTCAGTTACAGGAGGTCCCACTTACTAATTGTTGTTCTTAGTGTCTGCACAACTGGTGTTATGTTGAAAAAGTGGCCACCTGTGTCAATTTTTTGGAGGGTATTTCCCACTTTCTTTTCTATTATGTTCAGTGTACCTGGGTTTATGTTGAGGTCCTTGATCCACTTGGATTTAATTTTTGTGCAAGGTGATAGGTTTAGATATATTTCCATTTTTTTTACCCAATGCCATCTAGTTATGACAATATTATTTGTTGAAGATACTATCGTTCTTCTTCCATTGAATATTTTGGCCTCTTTGTCAAAAATCTGGTGTTCATAGGTGTTTGGGTGAATGTTGGGGTCTTCAATATGATTCCATTGATCCACAAGTCTGTTTTTATACCAGCACCAAGCTAAGTTTTTATTACTATAGCTCTATAGTATAATTTGAAGTCAGGGATGGTGATGTCTCCTGAAGTTCTTTTGTTGAGCAATATTGTTTTAGCAATCCTGGCTTTCTTGTTATTCCAAATAAAATTGAGTATTGTTCTTTAAAGGTATGTAAAAAGCAGTGTTGTGATTTTGATGGGAATTGGATTGAACCTGTATATTGCTTTTGGTAAGATTGCCATTTTCACTATTTTGATCTTACCTGTCCAGGAAAATGGAAGATCTTTCCATGTTCTTATATTCTCAATCAGGTCTTATGAGAGAATGGTAAGTGGACTTGTCCATTGAGACAATTCTCCATGACCAATATATGATTTATTTTTGAGGTGAAAGAAATTGTATCTAATTTTTGATTTGTGGATGCACAACTGTGTAAATACACTGAAAGCAACTGAAATATTCACTTTAAATATCTAAGCTTTATGATGTATAAATTATGTCATAATGAAACTACTAAAATAAAAGTAACTTGAACAATAGTATAATTGACTGTTAGAAAATTTCAAATGGCTGAGTGTCTTTTGTCCAGTCTTAAAATTTGTTATATAAAACATAATAAAACATTGAGCTGAATTCCAATTAATTTAGATATTTCAATATTTATATTTTGAGTGTGTACCTGTTCTGAGTTGTTGGTGCAATGAAGGATACAAAATGAATAATAACAACAAATCCTAACCTCAAGACATATATTAATAATACAAAACCTAAGAGGTTCTTGGTATTTTTTTCAATGATTTAAATATATCTCCAAACATTGTAACAGAATTCTTATTAGAAAATGTACAGAAGTAAACCATGTCATCTTCAGGTTAAGCTCCTCTTCCAACAAGAAATGGCAAAAGTAAAGTCTAGTGCTAGGCTGTTTGAAATATGTTTTTGACTTATGCCAACAATTATTATTCTTATTCTGATTACATGCTTATTACTAATACTTAAAAAAACTTTCCTTTGGTAATAGTTTTTGAAGTCAACTTTTCAGCTTTTTTTGCAATAACTTGAAACAATTGGTATTTTTTTTTCTGTTTCATTATAGTTTTTTGCAACTTCTGTTCTTTCTAATTTTTTTATAAAAAAAAGTCTCAGTTTTTATCCATGCATCCCCTTGTTCCAATTCCCTTCCCTCTCCTAATCCCTCCCCATCAGTCTTCAGCCTCCCTCCTCCTCATCCCCTAATCCCCTCCACAGAAAGGGTAAGAGGTCCCAAAGTGGATTAGCTCAGCATCCACTCCAGGTATTTCTGATTTCCCCATCCTAATGTCAAGTATGGGTTAGGTTTTCTTCTGGAGGGAATGGACTATGAAGTACCAGTCCATGCATAGAAACACAGTTTGATCCCTCTCTTCAAACCTCCACAAACTTCCCATGTCAGTGGACAGCTGCCTATCCTTGGAGGGTCTAGTTTCTTTTCTTGAAGGTTCCCCAGGGGTTTTTCTTGAATCAGACAGCTCCCCAGAGCTCCTGCCTGCCATCACTGTAGGAATTTTCCTCATAAGCCCTTGCTCATATAGTGTCTCCTTCCCTGCTATCAGATGGACCAGGGATTCAGCCCAATATATACATGGATCATCCATGTATCTTTTCCTCCACCTCTATTCATTGTTCGATGTAAGTTCTGTGATGCCACTTAGGGTGGCTATTGATTTGATTATGGGGGATGTCCTGTTAAGGCAATACCTTCACTATTGGTCGGAGACCTAGGTAGGGACATCCTGTGAATTCTTGGAGGTTTCCTTAGCACCCAAACTTTTTCCAACCCCATATTTACTTCCTCTAATAAGGTCTCTATCTCTTTTTTCTCTCCCTCTTTGCTGTTTCTGTAATTCTTGACTAGGATAATTATGTTTTGAATTAATTGACTAGGTTACAAATGTGGAAATATCTACTTGATGAATCTGACTGGTCGATTTTTTTGTTTCTTGTGTTGGCTTATTAAAGACTGTGAAGAATATAATGATTGACAGAAAGTCATAAAGTAGCATTCATTTTGGAGACATACTTATATCTCACTGTTGAACTTGGCAGCTTGACCTAATGTAAAGTAACTGAAATTAACAACCACACAGCAAGCAAATGCAGTCAATAATGTCATGATAAATCACAACATTGTCATTAAATTTTAAGTAATCTGAGGTGAATAAAAAGGAAATGATGCTCACATTTATTCATAATTTTTTACTCTCACTTTTAAAAAATTTTTTTCTCTACTTTAAATTTTTAAATTAAATAGAATATATCACATTTAAATCAAACTTGACAAATAATAAAAATAGGTTTACCTCAAAGAAGAGCGACACATGTAACCATGGAATTCAAAAAGATTGTTACCAGCTCAGTAACAGTTCTTATTCAGTAATCTCTCTTCACTCATCCTAACCATCATCCTGATTTGTAACCAATGCATAACTGGATTGAAGCTAAAAACTTCTGGTTTATTAAAACCTACAGATGATCAAGTTGATTGGATGTCATATAAACACTGCTTATGGTTTTCTCAAAAAATATTGAAACTATAAAAAAATAAAAAAAAATACTAGCATACTCTAACATACTATGCTGTTAGCTGTAGGATAAACCTGAGTTTAAACCATGCTTCCAACTCTTAGTAGGTCATCAATTTTCAACAAGCCTCTATTTCTCTTTTATTAATATTCTTAGTTGGGTATTGGAAATGGAAATAAAATTTTACAGCTATCATGGTAGCTTAAAATTATAATTGTAACCCATAGTGTCTCAAGTATAACAATAGCAATGAGTTCATGAAAATCCTAAGCCACAGTATAAAACATTTCCTCACCCCTTCCATGCAAAGAGAAAAAAAAATTATAGAGAATAATAAAAAGTTTGAAATAAGAAAATATAAAGTTATTTAACCCATCCCATAGCATGCTAAATCACTTTTAAAGTTTTTTTTCTTTATCTTGTATTTATCAAAAAAACAGTAAAAAGAATTTAAAAAAAATGCTGAAGAGTTAACAATAACTATACAGAGGATAATAATCATAAGCATGGCTTAATGATTATTATCCTCTGTATAGTTATTGTTAACTCTTCAGCACTTTTAAAGTTTTATAATTATTAGCTTTAGCTACTATCTATCTCATAGATTATACCTTAGATCCATAGTTAGATTTCAATAACATGAAGATGAGAAACACAAACACCATGTTTATATCTATGTTTCTAAAAGAATTTAAAAGCTTTAGCAATCATAATTCTTTTTGTGCTAGTTTTCTTTTAGAGTGTGTATGTGTATGTGTGTGTGTTTGTGTACACATTTGTGCATGTACGCAGGCAAGAGTTTGTGCCCCACAGGTACAAGCCTAAAATACTGCACACAGGTGGTAGTCAGAGGACAACTTGCAGAAGTCAGTTGTCTCCTTCCATCATGAATCCTAGGAAAAGACTCATGTTTTTAGGTTTAATGACATGTGCCTTAGCATGCTAATTCATCTTATTGGCTCATCATCATGTTTCAAGTTAATAAATATTATCTAAGTGTGAGCTTCTATTGATGTGAAGAAACAGAATGACCATTGCATCTCTTAAAAAGAAAAAGATTTAATATAGGTTGACTTATAGTTTCTAAAGTTCAGTTTATCATCATCATACTAGGACATAGCAGTACTAGAGATGGAGCTGTGAGTTCTATATCTT
>PVIH01006112.1:33555-115130 GCA_004025045.1 Sigmodon hispidus | reverse complement strand
GTGGGGAGCAGTGCTGGGAGGACCCTGGGGAGGAGGGAGAGTGGGGAGCAGTGCTGGGAGGACCCTGGGGAGGAGGGAGAGTGGGGAGCAGTGCTGGGAGGACCCTGGGGAGGAAGGATAGTGGGGAGCAGTGCTGGGAGGACCCTGGGGAGGAGGGAGAGTGGGTCCAGGAGGGGCTTTTGGAGTTTATACTGCTGCATCCAGGAGGAAGGAAAGGGTCCCAATCCCCTACCTC
Organism: Sigmodon hispidus; assembly: GCA_004025045.1. Lineage (NCBI taxonomy): Eukaryota > Metazoa > Chordata > Mammalia > Rodentia > Cricetidae > Sigmodon > Sigmodon hispidus. The sequence goes on along the minus strand of PVIH01006112.1, from coordinate 114,895 downwards.
TCAGGCTGAGCTGGTTGAAAGGAGAAAGCCTTCACTGAGGAGGCAAGTTTGTGATGACAGCAAGTGACACCTGGGTAGCACAGATGTTCCCTAAGGGTTCCTGACCCGGGACGTGGGGAGAAGTCCGACACCCACAGGAACGGCTCTGGCAAATGGGAAGGAGAGCTGGGGAAAGGTGTCACCTTCCAGGAAGTAACAAAAACCACCCAGAAGTCACCCAGACACACACCGGCTTTGCTGAAGCCTTGTGCACCAGGCTCTGGGAACCCAGACAAAGCACAGAACATGAGACCCTCAGAGAACAGGAGAATTCCTCACGAGGCAACACTGCTAGAAGAGGCCAACTCTCCAGATGAGCAACACACTGAAGGAGGCTGCCAATTCCTTATGAAGCCTTCCTGCAGAAGTGAAATGGTAATGGACATGCCTAAGGCAGTGGGAAGGAGGCCTTGCTTACAAAGGAGGGGTCCATACAGAGAAACAGAGGGCAGTAGAGACAGAATCAGAAGAGTCTCTCAGAAAAAGGAATGAGATGTGACCTGTACAGACAGAGAAAGAATATGAAAGGCATTTTATGACTGTAACAAGCCAAGAAAGGGGACAAGAGATGCAGGACCACACCGAGCAGGTAAGAGACAGAGTCTATGAGCGAGGACACTACAAAGAATAACAAGCTTTTCGTTTTCTCTTCACCTAAAAAGGTCAGCTGTGATCTGAAAACTGAGAGGCACCACGTGGAATCATGAGGGGCAGGAAGCCAAGAGGACGCAGAAAGAACTTGTGTGTGCACATCCACAGGCCCCGATGACTTACACGCTTAGGTACTTAAGGAATTGGCTCTTCTTGGAGTTAAATCACTAGCTCCCACTCAGAGGGGGATTTATGGAGAACTGGTGAGGGGCCTGGAGACAGAGAGACTCAGGCAGCCTGTCCCGCCTCTCTTTAACTCCTGAAGAAAGCAGATGCCTCTGGAAGTGCTGGGCCTATCAGCTGAGCAGCTATAATAGAAAACTACTGGAGCACATTGTCAAAAAAATCAATCTACAAACACTAGGTCATAAGGAATTAGGTAATAGCCAAGACTGCCTTCCAAAGAACACACTCTGTCAGAGTAATCCAATTTCCTTCTAGGACAGAATGATGGCAAGAGGCACATAATCTTCCTTAACATAAGGAGGAGGCATTTAGTTCCATACTCCACGGGAAGCCTCGAAGGAAAAACCAGGGCCATAGGGTCTAGACTGGGCCCTTTCAGGGTCTGGGTAAGTGAAGAGGGGCTAAAGGACCAACCCAAAAAGCAACTGATAATGTGCTGCCGAATATTCCTTTACACTGTGTGAAGATGTGTCACTGTGATTGGCTTAATAAAAAGGAATGGCCAATAGCTAGGCGGGAAGAGGTTAGGTGAGGCTTCTAGGGACACAGAGGTCTCAGGGAAGAAGACACACGGGCTCACCATCTGGATACAGAGGAAGCTGGACATACAGGAGGAGAGGTAAAAGCCATGAACCATGTGGCAACATGTACATTAACAGAAATGGGTTAGTTAATTAGCTGGGTGGTGATGGTGCGCACCTTTAATCCCAGCACTTGGGCAGGTGAGTGTCTGTGAGTGTGAGGCCAGCCTGGTCTACAGAGTGAGTTCCAAGACAGGCTCCAAAAGCTACACAGAAAAACTTTGTCTCTAAAAACCAAACCAAACTAAGCAACAACAACAAAAGAACCAGAAGTAGATTAATTTAAGTTTTAAGAAATTAGAAACAAGCCTAAGCCAAGGCCAAGCTTTGATAATAAATAATCAGTCTCCATGTCATGTTTTAGGGGCTGATGGGCCAAAAAAGACTGCTACAGTAATGTTCTTGGAAGAATGAGTCCATGAATTAAAATTGACAGGAGCAAGGGTGGTGGTGGGTAACTGGGCTAGTTTACAACTGAAGGGGCGAGGAGGTGGCTGGGTAATGATGACGCGAGGTGCAGAGCTCTGGTGATGAAGGTGGTGGGGCCGACGGAGGTTGTGGCAGAAAAAGAGGCATCAACAGTTGGGAGAGATGCCTGCAGTGGAGATGTTAGAGGTGGTGAAGACAGAAGCAGTGTAGAGGAGAAAATGTGACATTTATGATCATTGTGGTAATCATGGGAGCAGCCACTCAACCTACACTAGACACAGTGACTTAGTCTGTTGTCTGCTGCTATAACAAAATACTCTGAAGTGAATAATAAATATAAAGAACAGAAAGATATTTAGAGGCTGAGAAAGCCAAGACCAGAGCACCCACAGCTGAGAAAAGAAGGTTCCAGAACATAAGGAGGGCAAACTGTTGGTGCCTGTGATTAGGACCTATTGCCCATCAGCTAAAGGTTATTGATACTAAACCCTGCCCCCAACCAGGACGCTGTGCAAATTGGGGTCAGAGAACTTTTGCAAGGTCTGGCTTTATACTGCTTCCTTCATTCTTCTATTATTGAAGCCCAAGGACTAGGCACTTGAATGGTGATCTAAAGATCTCTCCCACCTGCAAAGATACGATTGATTCATTGAATGAAAAGACAAAATGATACCCAGGCTTGGATACCTGATACCTAGGAGCCCAGCAAGCTGGAGAAATGTGGGTTGCTGGAGCCCATAGGTAGCGCCATGCCATGTGTGGTGGAGGAGGTTGGAAGGAGAAGCCTACTTGCGCTGAACTCCTGAAAACATTCTTGAGGCTTGACACAGCATTATGGGCCTCAAGTGACGATGTACTTTTCAGGAGGCCTTTAACCTTGCAGACTCCATGATAGTCCCCTATTCCTTAATGAGTGGGCCAGTATGAGCTGTGACTCCTCAGCTCTAGGTCCTTGAAGCATCCCTCCATCCCTGCTTGCCTCCCAGCTCATTCCTGCTGCACCTGAATCCTTATACTAAATGTCTAGCTCAAGGCCAGACCTGCTAGAAAGTCCCAGGAGTGTCCCAGAGGCCTTCACTTCCTTCTGCCTCAGAAGTGTCTCTACCAGAGGCCACTCTGCTAAGTGCTTCATCTCCTGTGGAGGACTTCACTAGTGCTTATCCCCACTACCCCTGCCCCCAGCTGCACAGGTCTGCAAGACAGATACAAAGTGGGAAAGAGTGAGTGAATTTCACCCCGAAGAACTTGCCTGCAGTGACCTAGAATCCAATCTCCATTCCCCTGGCACATTAACCAACGCTGACATCGAGGGCTGAAAAGGCCCCTCAGAACAGAGGTCACCTCTGCCAAATGTCTCCCAAGCCTGTGTAATAAAAGACCTTTGAGAGAATCACAGTGGGACATCAACCGTAGGGACTGAAGTTCTAGTCTAAGAAAAAAGTTGACTGAACCTGAGTAGGGGCACATACCTGTAATCCCCGTACTAAGGGTGACGGATGTAAGAGTTCAAGGCCAGTCTGAACTACATGACACCCTGGAGACGGTTAAAGTGGGGAGGGAAGAGTTAATAGTTAACTACAAAAAGTGTTGTCTTTATAACTGCCAAAATATTTAATACTGTTGATATTTCAGACCAAATTTAAAACATATTCTTGAGGCTTGACACAGCATTACGAGCCTCAGGAACTCTGGAAGCAGTCTAGTGGGAACACTGTCTGAACCAACAAACCAGTTCACAAAAGGGTAAATGGACTGGGGTTTGAATCCCTAGACCTCACGTGGAAGGGAAGTGGGAGTATGGGCCTTCCTGAAATCCCAGGGCACAAGAGGCAGAGACAAGGGATCCCCAGAGAAAGCGAGGAAGCCAGACTAGCCAAAACTGGGAGCTCTAAGTTCAGTAAGAAACCTTGCCTCAATATGGATGCATAGCCACTGAGGACATCCGATATCAGCCTTTGACCTTGACACATTTGAACACACACACACACACACACTCACGCACGCACTCATGCAGAAAGAACTCTAACCATAATGCATGTTGGGAATTTGACTTGTCAGTGTACAGAAAGACACAAACCCATCTTAGTAAATGTAACTCTTTCCCATCTCCTCCGAAGCGGCTTTCCCTTTGCTTTGCAAGTCTGTAACACAGCCTGGGCCGTGTCCCTGCCCAGGAGCCCTTCAGTTCCAACCCTCTCCCCACACAAGTCTTCCCAGATCCACTCTGAGCAACCTGGAATTGAGATGAGGGCAGCCAGCTCTTACTTTTGTCCCCTCTCTCAGCCCTCAAACCTAACCGGCCTCTTCTGTTCCTTCCTGCCGGTGTTCTGTGAATCCTTCCTCAGGACCTGGTGGATACCATTGGCTATCTCCTTTGAACCCATAACTTCCCCCACTGAGTAAGCTTAGGTCAGTCCTAGCATAACACAGGCATAGTTCTCTAATCTGATCTCACACTATCTCCCATGAGTCTCTACCACCAAGCCACCTCTTTCTAATATACTGTCATCAGTCTGATGATCTTTATTCAGCCTCTCTCTCCCTCCATCATCGTCTGTCCCTCCACTCCCATCCCCTACCCTCACCCCCGGCAGCAATGGAGAAGACCCTTGGGAATATGGTTCTGGCTTCCCTGACTGAATGCTCTGTGTCCCCCAGGACTCCACTCGGTGATACACATCTCCCACTTCCGGACCCCATCTATCTAGCCTCCCTAACACCGAAGGTCCATCTTTTTACTGAGCTTGTTAAGAAACCTGACCCATATTCTCTACTTAGAGAAGGAAGCCGACGCTCCACGACGTCCCTAAGTAACTTCCCCAAGGCCACCCAGCAAACGAGCCGTAGAATTGCTTTTTATCGTGGAATCAGGGGCTTCCGGAAGTTTCCGGCTCTCCGGAACTTCTTCCCCTCTGGTCTTGATCCTCTTGCTCACAGCCCAGCCAGGTGGTTATTAGCATAAAACATCCCTAGGTGGGATTCTTTCCGCCCCGGTGGCTACGACGCCAGCGCCTGCTGCCCGGACTTGGCCTTCTTCTGGGCTTCCTCTCCTCGCCCGCGAAAGGTTCGAGCACCTGCCGGGAGGCGCGGGAAGCATTTGTCCTGGTGCGATGCACCTTCCCAGGCTGGGCTCACTGCCCAGCGCTCGCAGCGCTCTTGAGCACCGGGCGTCTTGATGACCTTGGCAAGAGGCAACCAAGCCAAAGGCCTGACCCCGACTTGGCCGCCCCGGTGCGGGCGCCCAGGCTCTGGTTTCTTTCGCCACCACCTCTAGCGCGCGCCCAGGCGAGACCTTGGGAAGGGGTCCTGGGAAGAGCCCAGTCCGACCCCTAGCTGCGTCCTAGGAGGCTGGAGAGGAGCTCATGTGAGCATCTTCCTGCAAATTAAGTGGCTCTGAACTCTCCATCCTGAGGGTACTGGTGTGATGTCTCAGCAGACCCGCTATTTCCTGAGCCAACCCAAGCCAGCTCAGGGTCAAGAGATGGTGACAACTGTGCCCTTCACTATCTCAGATATAGCTAGACACCAAAGGCTTCCAAGAAACCTCTCTCTTAGGCACTATCAGTAGAAACAGCCAGAGAATGAATCCACATTAACGGTGCCATGTTTTTCAGAGGCGTCGGTGGTCCTTAGACAACACGGCCTCTCTCACAAGTTTTCCCACTTGTGAATCTGGGCAACAGTATTGCCTTGTTTGGCTGGCTGGTTTTCTTGAAGATCCACTAGACCCACAAAGCACACCTCGGGCCTTCGCAGCCTCTTCCAAAGGGCTTCAGGAACTCTGGGACATTTCCTACTGCCTAACAACGTTGCCGGTGTCTGCCCTTTTCCGTAAAAAGGACTTGACGCCCTCTCACCCTTAGGCAGAGGAGGGATGAGAGAATTTAATATGCTTTAAAGGGTGAGATGAAAAATTTTGGAACACAACTGTATTCTGGGGGCTGGGGGGTGTTTCCAAACTCCAAGATTTTCCCAGGAAACAAAGCTCAAATGAAAAGACCGGTTTCCGATGAGTGCCGTTTTACAAGCAGTGGGGTTTGTTGGCCCTTAATTGCGATCAGACCCATTTTATAGAGGGAACTGAGGCCTGTAAAGTGACGCCCCAAGATTACAGACTTCCAGAAACAATGGCCTTAATGATAGACCCCGCCCATTGCATTCTCACTTCTGTGTTCTCCTTCCCTATTCTGAGCTGCCTTTGGGCATGGCTGCTTTGAGAAAGTTACCCTTTCTGTACTTACCACTTTCTCTTTGGAACTGGTGATGAAAAAGAGAACAAAAGTTCTACAACCTGCTTTAAGTGTGCTTAAAGGAAAGGGAAGTGTTTTAACTGTCCCTGGGCTCAAAATAGAGGTGGGGGGGTGGGGGAGCAGGGGCCTGGGGGCCCGGCAGGGAAAGTGAGATTCTAGCAGCTGGAGTCAATGAGTGTCTTCGCTTAAGCCTCCAGATCCCTTCTGGCTGTGTCCGGGAAAGCCTGAAACACAGTCCTTAAACCCGGAACTGGGACGAATGTCACTCTCGCAAACATTCCACACTAAAGACCCCTAATCAGCACCCAGGGTCCAGGCAGCCATAGGGCTTACCTGACTCAGGTTTGGGCAGGATGCTTGGGTCACAGGTGGCCCAGCACTAGGACTGTGCCCTGGGGTAGATGCCTGGCAGCTAGGGTAGGAGACAGAGGGGCATTCAGAGGGTATGGCAGGGAGACTAAGGTGGGGAGGAAGCACTAAAACGACACGGAAGGAGAGGAACCCAGGGGGAAACAAGGCAGCCATTCAGAGAGCCAGAGAGCAATGAGAGCCTCTGGGGAGAGGAGAGACAGACAAGCAGACAGGCGAGGGGCAGGGAAGGAGGAGACAGGGCTAAAGGGGACATTGTGGACGGGAGAACTCGGGCAGAAACTCAGAGCGCAGAGCAGAGGGAGAGGGCTGCCGCGGAAAGCGGGAAGGGGAGAGCCGAGAGAGCGCAGGGAGGCGGGGGCCGCGAAGGATCGAGAAGGGAAGGGAGCTACGTCCAGGAGAGCTGAGGGGCCTAGCGGTACGACTGCTAAGTCGTTTCTTTCTCGTTTTTTGTGGGGTGGGCGGCGGATCTCCGCCGAGATAACCCAGCCAAGCCCCCTGCCCCCAGTCCCAGCGAGAGGCCGCAGCTGTATAAATACGGGGGGTGGGGGAGCCGGGCTGCTGCCCAAGGGTCAGCGACACCGGAGAAGGCTTTGCTGTCATTAGCTAATTGAGCCCCAGATGTTAAGAAAAGGTTACGTCCTCCTCCGGAGAGTTTTTCTTTTTAAACACTTTACACAGAGTCCCCGGCCAAAATGTCCAGGAGGACGCTTCCCGTCGGGGCCTCCGCTCCCGCCCCGTAAGGGAATCCCAGTGGCCTGCCCGGAGGCGCGGCGGGGACCACCGACGGCGGAACCAGCCCTCCGGCCCGAGAGCAGGCGGCGGGGAGCGGGGACCCGGGGAACCCAGCTCGCGGACTCCTAATTCCACTGAAAGCAGCAGATCAAAGGCGCTTGTGCAAGCCGAAAGCGAGTGGGGGCGGGGCAGGAGGGCTCCGGGCCCGGGACCCTGACTGTCACCAGGGTGAGCTGGCCCGGCTGCTTCTAGCTGGTCTCCAAAAGTCGTCAAAGCGCCCCCACAAGGCTTTCACGGAACATAAGATGGAGGTGTGGTGTCTGTCTCCCAGAGAACTATACATTAGCCAGACACTTGCCAAAAGTATCCTTTCATTTAATAAAAATCCTTAGTATTGTTAGTTCATAGAAGAGGAAGCAGAATCCCAATAAGTTAATAAAAACGTTTGTCCCAGAACACTTGTTTGAATGGGGCAGCACTGGAATCCTACTCAAGGACATTACCCTCCCTGCTTTCAACTCAACTCATCCAAGAGCTCTTCTTTCCTCTTCTCTCCTGTCTTACTGTTTTGTCTTTCCAACCCCCCCCCCACTAGGCATCACTAGAACAGAGCCACCCACCTGTGGCACTGGCTCTTGGGGCCGGGAGGAGAGCTCGGTGCCAAGGGCGTGCCCATCATGGCAACAGCTACAAGCTAAATGTGAAGGATGGGGCTGGGCAAACATGTGCCTGGGTTGAATCGCAGCTAAAAGAATGTTCTGGTTCCCCCTCTCCAGAGGTGGGGCTGTCTTCTCAGAATAGAACCAAGCAAGTTGGAGCTGGAAGGGGCCTTCTTGTATGACAGATGTGGAAGGAAGTCCCACCCCACCCCACAGAGCAGTGGGTGAGAGCAGTGGGATCTTCACCCTTCAGCAAAGACCCATTGTGAAGAAAAGGGGAGTGACTGATGAAGCTAAGTGGGCCCCAAGTCCCAAGGCCAGAGGTGATGGCCCTGCTTTTCAGCTCAGGTCTTGATGACTCCAAGAAACTTCCCTTTCTACACTCCCAGGAATATAGGACCTAGCAGTGGTGACTGGGTGTGGTGAGTAGACACAGAGGAGACACAAGCTGGAAAAAATCCATCCTACACTTTAGAAATCAGATCCTTGCTCGACCACTTTCACCAAGTGGCCCAAATTCTGACATCCTCCCAGAATGCCCTTTTGAAGGTGTGTGTGTGGGAGGGGGTGCAGCCAGCTGGTGGTCCTGGGTTATGAGGGCTTATGATGCAGGATCAACCTGGATCCATGGGCTTCCTCAGATTCCCTGGGTCAGGAGGTACAGATCCTTACCCAGCTGCTCTTCCAGACACAGAGGATACTCTTTCTTCACAGACGGATGTGCCCTCCCAGCTCAGTTCCACACAGACTCCAAAAGCTTCCTCCCATACTGCCCCCTTTCTCAGTCACCATTATAGCCTGGCCTCCTGTCTTTGCACCTTCCTAGCCACTGAGTTTTAATTGTTCATTCATAAACGCAGTCACTGAAATTGTACGGGGTACCTACAGCTCCATGCAGGAAACTAGAATGGAGCCAGCTGCCTTTTGGGAACCCACAGTGTGGAGGAGGGCAGAGTTTGCCAAATATGACAGGGATTTGTTTGTAATTACACCCTGGTGTTACACTTGTAGCTAGTAGGCTCCTTAAGAAGTTATAGCAATAACTCTGTATTATGGGATGACTACCAAGAGTGTAGTAGCTAAAATTAATAATAGTAATAATTTCAAAAAGAGCAGGGCTGAGGCAACCCCTCAGGTGCCATCATGATCACACACAAGCCCACATGCCAGTTAGTAAGCAATGGCTGTCACCCATTAATTAATATATAATGGTAATAAAAGAAGCCTCATTGGTGCCTCCAGGCTTCCACCTGGTTCTGGAGCCACTCCCACAGCTGACTTCCCACTAAGTGAGTTTTATGAATCTATGAAATTGTCTGGAGAGCTCCCACCTCTGGAGGTCAAGGCAGGAGGAGCCTGGGCCCCTCCCCTGTATGCTCCTGGCTGTGGACCACAGGCCCTCTGAGCACACAGCTATTATCTATCCCAGCTTTCTCAGTAGGGCCTGATCCAACTCTACAGTTGGCAAAGACCAGAGGCCAGGCCAGAGAGGTCTGGCCTCACTGAGCCTTCCCAGCCAGTGGGACCACATCACAGCCACTGTCACCACAGAGGTTAGGGTTAGGGTTAGGGGTTGGGGACAGGACACCCAATACACCTGAACCTATCAAGAGGATAGATCTTTCTCTCTTGGCACAAATAGAGCAAGTGGAGGGTTAATTTTGATTGCCTTACATTGTCCAGATTCTAGAGCTTGGAACTGAAAGTCCCAAAGCCCCAAAAGACAAACAGGCAGAGAGACCAAGATCTGTGACAGCAGGGGCAGGTCCTGACTCATCGTGGCTCCCTGGTACTTCTGCCTGGAAGGCTCTTCTGATATTGATCAGCATAAGAACTCTTTGAGGAACGTGCATTGTAGGCATACTGTTCGCTTTCTGCACCCATACATCATAACCATCAGCGTCACTAAGCCCCAGATAAGGAGGGCCAATGACCTGCCAAAGGTCACTAGGTTTGTAGGTGGCCGGTCTAAATTCTTTAGCAAACCTGTTTGACACCAAGGCCAGTGGAGCCCTGTCAAGGCTGCTGCTAAGAAAGAGAAACTTTGAGTCACTGTGGGGGACACAAAGCACGTAACTCAAAATGCCAGCTCTGACCACAACTGTTCAAGGCAGTTTTGCCCCCCAGGTCAGCCTCTGCCTGACCTTGGTGGCGGAGAGAGGGCTGTAGCTCCTGCCAAGGCCTGGAGAATGAAAGGAAATCTTGTCCAGCCCTACACAGGGCTCATTCTCTCTAGCCAGCCCAGCCCCTGCAGACTAGTGCCAGCTAGTCTGACATACAGAAGAGTGGCAGTCACCAGGGGAAGATCCCTAGATGTCTCCAAACCTATCCTGACACATTTGCAGTTGTGGAAACTGAGGCTGAAGAGAGGAGGAAAGACATAGGGCCACAGTGAGCTACCCTGCCCTGGTCTCCTAGGCTGCAGCTTCCTTTCCAGAAGCCTGGGCCTCACCCAAAGCAGGCGGCCCTGCCCACCTCCCTCCCTCATGGATGTCTAGCCACAGCTGTGTTCTCTGACCCCTCTTCACTTCCACAGAGGGATCAGAAATAAATGCTTGCTGGATATTCTCTGCTTTGAACTTCTCAGTCACCTCAGCTGCCCACCCTGGAGAGAGCTGTCTTGACAGGCCGTGGGTGCCCATTCCCGGGAGTGATCAGATTCTAGAAGCACACCTGTTGTGGAGGTTGCAGAAGGACCTTGCTGTCTGAGAACTGGTGTCTCTAGCCATTCATAGCTGACGTGGCTGGGGCAGTCACAGACCTGGGGCAACCCAAGATAATGTGAGACTTAGCAAACAGGACCAAAGAAGGACCGAAGGGCCAGCACTACCACGTTCTTCAGAGGCTGGCATCTAGGGACAAGACAAACCTGGGCAGGTACTATTTTCAAACCCTTCACTATCCCTTCCTCTAGCCTTCTCACATCCTATAACCACTAAGAGCCTAGACTTTCAAACCACAGCAATCTGCCCTATATGAGGGTCAGCCAGAAATAGGGGCAGGGGTCTGAATATGATTCCATTGCCCCCCGTACCCTGCACCCAATGGACCCATGGGACTTCAGCAGAATATAAAGTCCTAGAGGTCAGCAGTCTTCAGGAAAAGGATCTAGCAACATATCCTGAGTGTTTGAAGATTAGATCAGGCCTCTACCAGCTCTCTCTGGTTGAACTGGCTTGACTCATATGGTAGTTTGAATGTAATTGGCCCCCATAAGCTCGTAGGGAGTGGCACTATTAGAAGGTGTGGCTTTATTGGAGTAGGTGTGGCCTTGTTGGAGGAAGTATGTCACTCCTATGCTCAAGCCACTCCCAGTGTCTCAGTTCACTTCCTGTTGCCTGTGACAAAGGAGGAACATAAATGGGATCCTATGCCAGGCGTGATGTTATACACCTTCAATTTCAGCACTTGGAAAGCAGAGACAGGCTCAGCACTGTGAGATAGAGGCCTGCCTGATCTACATAGTGAATTCTATATGATGAGGACCTGAGAGGCAAGGCTAGGGACTGGTTAGGACAGCTCATATTCAAACATGCATTGTGTTGATTGCCCACACCTTGGTAATAATGGCCAAGGCTCAGCCCAGAGTTGCTCTGTCTCAGTGGTCAAGTGGACATACTGGCATGGCATAGCATGTGGAACAGGAGACTCACAGGTCACTGAGGGATGGTGGGAACACTCTGGAGCAGACTGCAATGGTTTCCCACATGATCTGGAAGCTGGAGATTCTCATGTATGAGTATTAGAGGAGAAAATTCCCTTTCAGGAGGCTGAGGCTGCAGACATCTGAGAGGCAAGCTCTGGAAAACAGGGAATAGGTAGTACCAACACTTCACATACAATATCTCACTGGCTGACCGGGCAACCCTGCCAAAGAGGCATTTGACATTTACCTCACAGACATAAACTGTGAGTCTGAGGAGCTACAGCATCCAACAAGGCCACACTTATCAAGTGGTAGAGGCTAGACTCTCAACCTTTGACCCATTAGCTCTAGACAATGATTCGTCTGGCCAGTATGGAGAAAGCTAGTGGAGACGTCAGGATGGGGAAGTCTGAAAAGTCATGGTGCCCTCTCGAGCCCCACATCCAGCAGCTTCTCTGAGGACATGGGGGCCTGAGTAGGTGAAATAACCTGCAGCAATGCCTAGCCGCTGAGCCAGGCCTGGATTGGGACAATAAAAGTCTTTTGAGTGGCAGACCCTGGGGCCCCTCCCTGTCAGTCCATCACAGTCACCCCAGTTCTCCCTCCCTCCCCACACACCTGTTGTTGGGTTGGGGGTGGGGCGCTGTTCTCGGCCCTTCCGTCCAGGGTCTGTGCCCTTTCCCAGCACTGACCCCCTAAGGGATCCTGGGTCTCTGGTTTTTGTCAGGCCTGAGGCTGGCAGGATTGATTTATGAAAGGAGTCCCCACCTCACCCTGAGCCCTGGTCCTCCCTCCCGCCTCACTGCCTGCTCAGTTTTCCACAGAGTCAGGATTTCCCTGGGGCTGGGGGCTCCACGCCAAAAACAACACAGGGCTGGTTCCCCCACCTTCCTACCCTCCTATCCCTCTCCACCTCTCTCACCACCCCTGTGGCCCCCTCAGTTAGAAGGAAGGGTCGAGGGGAGAGATCTAAGCCCAGCCTGATCCCAGAGGAAGGGCCAGAAGTAAGGTCCCACCCATCAGGAGTCAAGAGGGTCGGTCCCTTCTCATTTCTTGAGAAGTTCCTGTTAGAAGCTTGTTTGGGAATTACACAGAGGACTTGGGGAAGGCAGACAGAGTCATGGGAACTCTCTGGGACAGCATAGGAGTGAACAAGACTTAGGCCCACACTGAGGGGGGAAGGTCAGAGAAACTCTTGAGGTTCATGAGGAGAGAAAAGCAGAAAGGATTCTGGACGATTCTGTTGGGTAGAAGGAGAGAGACTAAAGCTGTGGAGGCAGTGGAGCCCTGCTATGGGGCAATGAGACGCCCTTCTCAGAAAGGATCGAGGAGACCTTACATGCTGAGACACAAAGCAGGAGAGCTTTTCATGGAACAGCAACAGAACCTTCAATGATGGGTAATGTTTGTAGAGCAGGATGTCAACAGACCCCCAGGGTGGTACCAGCATTGGAGCATTGGGTAGAGCAGTACATGGCTTGCTTGGCTTGATTCTGAGCTGGGTCTTGGCCCTTGGTCTAGGAGAGGAGAGCTAGGGTTGACATAGCAAAATAACTTGTCTTCCCTTAGAAGAGTCTCAGACACACAGGGTGACAGCTGGACAGGCTGCTAACACCAGATGAGGAACCTATTGTCCTGGGCCTTCCTTTCCCCCTCTCTAGGCAGCAGGAACCCGGGCAATCTCTCCAGGGTTACCTCCCTCACACAGAAGTTCCTCTGAGGGGTGGGTGAGGGCTGTCTGCAGGCTTTGCTTTCCCTTCCTACCTGTTCTTGCCTGGCCATGCTGCACCCCCTCCACTGGCCCCTCATTGTGCCCCCCCACTGCCATCCCCTCCCTTATTTCTGCCCTGCGCTTGTCTCCAGACATTCAGGAGTGCCAGGGCCTGGCAGCTGTGCCCAGTGGGTGGCATCAAAGCTTCCCCTGCAGCACAAGAATGAGACACCCCTCCTTGGCATCTCTAACACCTCAGATGAGGACTTCTCCCGACCTGGCCTCTGGCCAGACTCACTCTTAGGAGCCTGAGCCTTAAAGGCAAATAGAAAAGCTGGGGAACTTTGGGGAGCAGACAGAGGGACGAAAACCCATGGGGTGAGTGACAGCAGTCTTAGAGGGCAGTAGTGGTAGACCAGGCCCTCCTTCTAGGTCAGGCCAGATAGGTGCCCCTACCCCCTCTGTCCTGACAGGCCACTCACAGGTGGCCAGAAGGGGAAGTGGGGATCACTGTCCCTTTCACTTATTTCATCCAAAGCCTAAGCTCCTGGGGCCACACACTGGAGTTCTTTCTATTCAGCCCCTCCCTGCCTCAGCCAGGGCCCAACATCCTCCACTCCGTTTGCACCCCGGCTCCAGGCCAAATCTGCCCAATTTGTTCTGAGACAGGGTTTTGGTTTCATAGCCTCATTTGAATGATTTCCAACAGAATTCCTGCCTCCCCCGCTATAAGGTTCTGCCCACCCCTCCCCCAGCCTCCTTCCTGCCAAGCCAAGGCTGGTGTAGAAGGGTAACCCAGAGCAAATCTCCTCAGAGTGACACTTGCTGGACCTCCACAGTGCTCTCCCCTGACACTCCCAAACAAAGGCCCTGAAGGCAGACCCATCTCTGTGTCTCCTACTGAGCATGCTGGAGCTGGGCATTTGCTGGCCATCCCCCGTGGAGCCTCAGTTATCCACGTGTACCAGGAGCAGGTGATGCTAGAAGCCCTGCACAACTGTATACACAGTAGAGGTGACTTGCCCATCACTATCCACTACCACCCTGCCCTGCCTTGACACATCCCTGTCCCTGTCCCTATGAGCTTTCAGATGCATGCCTGTCCAGAGAAAGCTGTTCCCAGGAACAGCTATACTTGTGAACGTAAATTACAGACAGCCCCAGGGTGCTGTTTCACACTTCCTAACACTTCTCACAGATACACCATGTAGAGTATACACTTCCATCTCTTTGCAGAGACTATGTCCTGACCCAGTCAGCCTGCCAGGGGTAAGAGATATCACTCCCCACATCCAGAAAACAGACAGGAAAATAATTTCTGATTTATAGTCAAGGAGGAAGCCCAGAGACACTTAGCAGATTGTCTAGGAGCACACAGTAGGACCAGAGCCCAGGCCCCAAAAACCTGTGTATCTACTATACTGCACTGTGGGGTAAGTTTGGAAAGCAGCCTGGAAGTCTGGCCTAGGAGCTTAATGCAACCATCCTCAAACCCCTCCCCTTGGGAAGAGATGCCTAGTCCAACAGCCTGCGTCATAGCTCAGGTGTGTCATTTCCTGAGCTCTCAGGTGGGGGCCGGGCCTGGGCTGGCTCTGCTGGCATTGTTCAGCTTCTGCTGTGTTCCTGTCACACAGAGCACTGGGCTCCTGACGAGGAGGAGCCCTGATGTTGCATTTTACAGAACAGTACTCCAGTCCTCCTACGCTGAGACAGACTCTCACCACCTCCTTCAGACCCTCAGAGCGTCCTCCCTTAATCAGGATCAGAATCATAGGTTCAAAACCAGGCTCTGATTCTTACCAGACATGTGACATTGGAAAAGTTACTGCTTTGGACCCCACTTTCCTTTCCTGTCAAATAAGACAGCAAAGTTATCCTGGCGGGATGAAGATACAAGTAGGGGAGATGGCCCAGTGAGGAGAGCATCCACTGTAGAGGCCTGAGGTCCAGAGTTCGGATAACCATGTACGTTTTTATTGCCACAAGATGTGGTACTATGCATCTATAACCCAGGCTGGGTGGCAGAGATGGGCAGATCACAGGGCTCAAGAGCCAGCCAGTCTATAGCCCAAGTAACAAGCGAGACCTACACACACACACACACACACACACACACACACACACACACACACACACACATGCCTGCATAGGTGAGCACACCACACACAGAAGTCCAGTATGTTGAGGCAGGAAGATTACAAGTTCCAGGCTAGTATGAATAATTTAACAAAATACCGTGTCAGTCCCCCTCTCCCCCCCCCCACAGAGTTTTACACTATCTCTTTTGGGTCGTGGCTTCTGTGGTGATTTGAATAAGAATGGCCCCATAGGCTTAGTTATCAGGGAGTGGCACTGTTTGAGAAGGATTAGAATGAGGAAATGTGGCCTGGTTGAAGGACTTGTGTCACCGGAGGCCAGGCTTTGAGGTTTGTGCCAGGCCAACTCCCTTTTGGCTTGTTGTTCCAGCCCCACGCCTTCCGTCGTGCTTCCTGACCCTCTGTAACTGTAAGCCCACCAGTTAAATGCTTTCTTTTCTAAGAGTCCGTGCTCATGATGTCTCTTCACAGCATTAGAACAGTGACTTAGACAGCTTCCACAATGTAAAATAAAAAACAATAAATGAATAAATAAAGTATGCCCAAAGGGGTTTTGGTCATATGCAGCCTATGCAGGGTATAGACTGCCTGAAGCATGACCAAGGACAGAACAACTAAAGTTTGTCTTTTGAGCTGGGCAGTGGTGGAGCAGGCCTTTGATCTCAGCACTCAGGAAGCAGAGGCAGGTGGATTTCTGTGAGTTCATGGTCAAAGTGATCTACAAAGTGAAAAAAACCAAACTAAAACAAACAAGCAAACAAAACAAAAAGCTTGTTGGTTGAAATATAGCTGACTTTCTGCTGTCAGGGACATTTATGAAGCATTACCTGTTTCCAAAGCTCTAAGTGTTACTGTGTGAACTTTGCCACCCACAACAAGGTGGTCAGGACTCTCTCTTGTGAAATCAAAGACACCACGCCTCCATTTAGGCCTGTTGATTCCACCTCGTGACCTCCACCAAAACCTATTCGAAGAGCTGAATTCTTAAGGACAGAGGAAAAGCTATTTTCTGAGGGAAAAAAAAAAAAAAAGAAAATGGAAGTTATACTTTTTAGATCGAGTTTAGTTGGATCTAACTATGCGATACTGCAGATATTTCACTTTGCCATGTGGAACCAGGCCAGCTTGGTGGAGGGAAAAGGTGAAGCCAGCAGCGGGAAGGTGTCTGTCCATCAGCCAGAAGGTGTCTGTCCATCAGCCGGAAGGTGTCTGTCCATCAGCTGGAAGGTGTCTGTCCATCAGCCAGCTGGGGCTTCTCCACCATTCTTGCTCCGCCACAAGCAGCTTTTTTTTTTTTTTTTTCTTTTTCTCTTTTCTTTTTGGGAGCTGGGTGGCCTGGTTGGTGCAGGGTAGGAGTGGAGGCCGGATTGAGGGAGGAGCTCTGAGGCTAGCCCCTCCCAATCGGGGCCCAGTGCTCACTTGGAACAGCTCCAAGGACCTGGCCTGCAGGCCAGGAAGCAGAATCTGCTTCTCAAACTGGGCTCCACAAGGCAGTGCCTGTGCCCAGTGGCTGCAGGAACTCTAGGCCTGGGATGCTATGAGTTTGCAAACTCACTCCTTTTTCTTACCAGACCCAGAGCAGGAGTTCCTTGGATTATTCCTCCCATGAAATCTACATGCTTATTCTTTCTTTGGAAGCCTTTGGATTTTCTCTGCATCTTCTTGTCATTCTTGGTCATGAGATGGTGTGATGCTGTGGAGATAAGGACAGTCAGGAAGGCTGAGTAAAACCCCCAAGATTGCACAGGCCCCAGGTGATGGAACCAAAATGAAGCTCTACCGTTAGCCTTCTCTCACTCCAGGGTCGAGGGAGGCAGCACCTCTACTTTTGGTTTCTTTCTTTCTTTCTTTCTTTTTAAGTATTATTTATGTGCGTTGGTATTTTGCCTGAATATGTTTGCCTGTTTAAGAGTTAGGAACTGGGGGCTGGAGAGATGGCTCAGTGGTTAAGAGCACCGTCTGCTCTTCCAGAGGACCCGGGTTCGATTCCCAGCACCCACATGGCAGCTAACAACTGTCTGTAGTTCCAGTTCCAGGCAAACACCAAGGCAAATAAATACAAATAATAAATAAATAAAGTTAAAAAAAAAGTTAGGAACTGGAGTTACAGACAGTTGTGAGCTGCCATGTGGGTGCTAAGAATTAAACCCAGGTCCTCTGCAGGAAGAATCAGTGCTATTAACCTCTGAGCCATCTCTCCAGCCCCCTACTTTTGGTTTCTAACTCTGCCTGAATACTGCTTCCCAAATGACTTCCCTGTGAGAATGATTCGGGTTTCCTTCCAGTCCACAGAAATCTCCTCCTTTGCCCCCTCACTGGGTCTCCCTTCTCCACTTCCTGGGGCTGAGCAGGACTCCCCCAGCCCTGAAATCCACCTGAGTCACAGAAGATCAAGAGTGAAGACATTCCGGAGACAACAAGGAACAGAGGGAAGATTTCCCACAAACCCCACTTGCCTTCATCGGGGCTGGTTGTTTGAAAGTACTTTTCCTAAGCATCAGGACAGAAGACCAGGAAATGAGGGTGGCTGGAAACCATTCCAGAAGGTCTGTCTGTACAGGGAAGAAGTAATGATCAAGACTGGCTGTCCCCCTTTCTGGGGGCAGTAGGTGAGAAAGGATTGGGAAAGAACAGGAAAGATAATTAGTGGCCCTTCTTGTTCATTTTTTCCAGGTCTAAGAATAGAAATTCATTCATCTATCCCACCATCAAATACCTATTTATTCATCCACTTAACTGTCCACTCATCCTACCATCTACTCACCTAGTCACCCAATCGTCTGATCATCCATCTACTCATCCATCCACCTTCCTATTCATCTGCATAGCTATCATCTGTTGATCCTTCCTTCCTTCCTTCCTTCCTTCCTTCCTTCCTTCCTTTCTTTGTTACATATACAATGTACAGAAGAGGGCACCAGATCTTATTATAGATGGTTGTGAGCCACCATGTGGTTGCTGGGAATTGAACTCAGGACCTCTGGGAGAACAGTCAGTGCTCTTAACCTCTGAGCCATCTCTCTAGCCCCCCATCTGTTGATTCTTAAATATTAATCTTTCCATTCCTTCATCGTCCCTTCTACCCAGCTACTCATTTCTCTATTTATTTACCTATTGTAGTATAAGCCTGAAGCGCTGTGAACAAATACCTGTTCATTCACCCCAGGTAGGGTGCCAACGTAATGATTTCACTCCATCTGGTTTAGTGTGAACTGGTTAGTTTATTGTGGTTATCTACAGGCACAGTCAAAGGCAGCTGCATCATTGAAAAGCCCACTCCAGCGTAGGTGATGACTTTTGAAATTCTATTTTTAATTGTGTATGTGTGTGTGTGCATATGCTCATGCATGAGTGAGGCTGCCCACAGAGGTCAGAAGAGGGAGTCAAATTCTTGAGCAGGATTTACAGGCAGTGTGAGCCCCTAATATGAATGCTGTCATCGTAGAAAGTTCCCTTAACTGGCAAGCCATCTCTCCAGTTCCTGGTGGAAATTTTTTTTTTTTTAAAAAACAGGTCTCCTTGTGTAGCCCTACCTGACCTGGAAGTTACCTTTGTAGACCCAGCCGGTCTTGAACTTGCAGAGATCTGCCTACTTCTGGGGCTCTAGGATTAAAGGAATGTGCCTCCATGCCTGGCTCCAAGTGGCAACTCTTGAAAGCTGCATGCATTCTTGGAGACCCCTGCAGAATTCAGAGACCACTCCATGAGAGACTGTCGAGCATCCCTCCAACAATTGTTACTGCTCATACAGCCTCAAGGAGGGCCATGTGACTTTTTCACCAGTTGCCTGAACCTTATAGGTTTTAATTACTTCCTGACTAGGAGGAAATGCTTCAATTTAGAGGAAACAGCTATTTGCTCATGTGTATACCACCTGCCTGTATTCCATTCATCTACATCCCCATCTATCTACAGATCCCTTTCTGGTTTTGTACCCATCACTCATGCACCCAGCCGCTCTTCATCCACACAATAGTCACTTGTCTATTCCTCTGTCCATCTTTGTACTATTTTCCTGCTTCACCTCCAGTTCACCCACCCATGTATCTGTTTGCCTATAGATACAATACATACATACTTTAGCCACATCCAGACACCATACCCCTTAATTCATACATTCATTAAGCTCCTGAATTATCTGTATTAAATTCAATAACCAATAACATTCTTAACACAAGACTCAACACAAATGTAGCTTTTGTTTAAGGTTTTATTTGAGAAGCAGAGCACTATGGCAGTAAAAAGGACAACTCTGAATTCAAATCTTCGCTCTTGCCCCTTACAGATTTTTTGACTTTGAACAACTTATCTAACTGTGGTTAGCTGAGCTTTCCTTTCTGTGAAGCAGAAATGGTAATATTGCCTACCTTCCAAA
The DNA here is from genome assembly GCA_004025045.1 of Sigmodon hispidus. NCBI lineage: Eukaryota > Metazoa > Chordata > Mammalia > Rodentia > Cricetidae > Sigmodon > Sigmodon hispidus. The sequence continues at coordinate 95,168 of PVIH01006112.1, read as the reverse complement.
GTCATTCTGAAGATAAAATGAATCTTTAAGTGCTAATACTTAGAACTACAGCTAGCAAGCAGTTAGCATTGGGATGAACAGCCCCTGTAGAAATAATCAGGAAGCCCCACATCTACCTCATCCTGGTCTTCCTTTTCTCTCCTTCCTTCCCCTCTCCCTTCTTTCTGTCCTCTTTCCATTGGGCAATCTTGCTTACCTCATGTCCTTCCCTATTCCCAGCGTGGCTGCTGACTCCAGCTCCGCCCCGCTCCTGAGCTCTGGACCCTCATGTGCTTACTGAGCATCTCTTCTTAGAAGTCTCTGGCTGAACATGTTTCCCTTCACAATATCATTCCTTTCCTCGAACTTTCTGAATCCATAAATGTCACTGAAAAATACCCAGTTGGGAGTCCCAGAATCACCTAGACTTTGACATCTAGTTTTGCTGCTGTCCCACACCCCTTCCGTCATTAAGCACATTGTTACTCAATGCTGTAATGCTCTTGGCATCTGTCATCTCTATAGTACCTCCTCTTTATCCAGTCTCTAGCTCTGATCAATTGTCCTTTACTAAGACTTACATCCTTGCTTTCCTGTCAACATCTCTGTGTTTCATGATACCACTCTTGTCGAAGTAAATCAGTGACACCTTGACTATCTTACCTCACTCTACCAGACAGGGCTCCTTGAAGGTGTTGTGTTAACAGTCTCTTCTGAGATTAAAGCTTTTCATCTGCAGGGAAGCTTCTTAAGCATGGAAGTAAACGACAACAACAACAAGAAAAGCTGTAAAAACTCCCTGAAACTGAGCAGATTCACTAGGCTCCTCCCTGTTAGGGTAAATAAAGCCCAGCTGCAAAGAAGATTTAGCTGAGCTGAAATGCAAAGAAGACTGAGCCCAGACCAGCTTCCTGGAAGAAATAGAAACCAGCTGAGCTGCTCAAAGAAGTTTAGATAAATGGAGTTACTTGGAAGAGACCTTCTCCGTCCTGTTGAGCTGCTTGTATGCTGTATAGTGTGCTCCAGGTTCCTAGCTTTTGTGGGTCCTCACCCATGCTGGGGTGGGCTTAGATGATGGAGTTGTCCTTGAGTAATTTCTGCTCCTATATTTAACCCTCACTCATATTCCTATAAGTAACCCCAGTAAAACTCATGGTTCAGGAGGTCTAGTAAAACTCATGGTTCAGGAGGTCGTATTTTGGTGGTATCTGTACTTTGATCTGTTGTTGGGAACCCTGTGCCCTAGTTTTATATCAGCATATGAATGCTTGTCCAATGTGTCTCTGAGAGGCAAGGCCTGTAGAGACAGTCTCTTACTTGGCAAGGATCAGTAGACCCTTGGACAGCACAGAAGACTGCTGGGACCAAGCGGCCTGCACACTCTCTTCTCTCTCATAATGTTGGGGATTCTCTTGTCCAATTTTAGTTTCACTTTGTCAATCATGCATGGAACAGATGTGGTCATTCCAGGAAACCTCACTTTTTTTCTAATATTTTTCCTTAAAATTCTTTGGGAGCTGATACATTTCAGGTTTCTTACCTGGAAATACCAGCTGTCACCCTAGACCCTGGGAAGTTTTCTGATTCAGTGCTGACAGGATCAGAGGCAATAAAAGATTGATGGACACATATAAGAAAGCAACACGGGGACATTATGTTTCTTAATTCTGAGGATCTGAGAAAAAACTTTAGTGCTTTATCAAAGTTTGCCCTTTATAGAGAGGCTCAGGCAGGCAGGACTCTTTTTGTAAGACAAGGGAACAATTAGAGAAACACAAGTTAACAGTATGCAAGCAGTTTATGACAAATCACCTCTATTGGAGGATGTTCCTTTCCAGCCCACTGAATACAAATTATAAATGCTTGGCCAATTGCTCAGGCTTAACATTTTTTTTTTTAAACTTTATTTATTTACTTATTTATTTGCCTTGGTGTTTGCCTGGAACTGGAACTACAGACAGTTGTTAGCTGCCATGTGGGTGCTGGGAATCGAACCCGGGTCCTCTGGAAGAGCAGACGGTGCTCTTAACCGCTGAACCATCTCTCCAGCCCCCAGGCTTAACATTTTAAGTTAATCCATGTTTGTTGTTTACACCCTGTCACATGGCGATGCCTTTATTAGCTTGTTCATCTCCTCCACCCTCTGTCTTGTTGTTGACCGGACTCTGCCCTTCCTCATCCTGTCCTTCTCTGCCTGACCTTATCTTGTTCACCTATTGGACAGCTCAGCAACATATATTCACACAGTGTAAAGAAATTTTCCACAGCACAGCACACTCCTATTTTTCTAAATATACTTTGTTAAATTTTGAATGATTTTTTTTAGTATTAGTTCATTATGTGCATTGATGTTTGGCCTATATGTGTGTGTCTGTGAAAGGGTGTCAGATTCTCAAGAACAGGAGTGGTGAGCTGCCATATGGATGCTAGGAATTGAACCCAGTTCCTCTGGAAAAATAGCCAGGGTTCTTAACCACTGAGACATCTTTCTAGCTTCTATTGTTCTTGAGAATGTGTGCCTATGTTTATCACCTTTTATTTTTGTAAAGACAGCATGTGCCTGGCTGGATATTTAGCTAATCTGTGGAAATGCTGAGCATTGTTTTTGGTTTAAAAGTTGTTTTGACGTAAAAGCTGGGGAAAACCTTATTTTTTTGTTTTTGTTTTTTGAGGATAATCCTGAAAGGTGGGGAAAACATGCTCATTTATGAAGCATAAACAAGGAGGGCTCAAGCTGTTCAGCAGGCCTCTTGAATAAAGCTCAGCTGGTTGAACACAATGCTTCTCTGTGCTGACACCCCTTCCCTGTCTCGGTACCTGAACCTGGGCTGTAGCAGGACCTCCGCAGTCTTTCATGGGTTTCCTATCTGGGATTAGTAGAGTATGTTTCTTCTTCTTGGAAAGTTTTGTTACACACAGGACAAAATCAAAGAGATGAAGGAGGAGAGTGTGTCTGGTCCTGGCTGTGGGCAGCATGATAGTCAATCCAGGCTGAGAAGCCTGAGGGGGAGTGTGTCTTTGAGGGAATTCTGATGGAGTCGTTCTTTCCTGTATGGAGTGTGTTAGTGTGCCTTTGTGCTACAGCAGTTGCATGGTTCTTGCTATGGGTAAGGAGGCATGCAATTAAGGTTGAGCTGCCAGGACTAGGAATGTCTGTGGGAGGAGTTCCAGCATGGTAGTCTTCGTCTGTGTGGTATGGGTAGCACGCTTGCTTGATGAGTGAGATCCACCACATGAATATGGAGAGGCCCTGAAATTTTGCAGTCTTTGAGATTAGTGCACAGAGTTGAGAGTGATCCCAAGCAGCTACAAGATTGCCTGTCCTCAGGTGTGTATAGTTAAAAATGCATTTGAGGCCAAAATGGCGGCCAAGCAGCAGCAATTGCAAGAAAAAAGGAAAATGTGGCTGGCTGGCATCCTCAGTGTCAGCTTCTGACTTTGCAACTAAATTAGATAAAGAGATGAGAGAGAGAGAGAGAGAGAGAGAGAGAGAGAGAGAGAGAGAGAGAGAACACAAAGGCAGTAAAAGATAGCCCTTAAATCCAACTTTTAGCAGAAAAAGTGGGAGAATTTGTTTGTAACCGAGCATGTATGTGAGAGCATTAACCATGGCCCAGGGTGAGAAGCAAGTGTCATCAGGAACTTCTCAGCACTTGCAATGCTGGGAGTAGGGAAGACTTTTTTCTTTTTTTTTTTTTCAGATTGTTTGAGACAGGGTCTCTCTGTGTAGCCCTGATGGTCCTGTCACTCACGCTGTAGACCAGGCTGGCCTTGAACCTCTGTCTCCTGAGTGCTGAGATTAAAGGCAGGTGTGTCTCACCCCTGACTGGCTGTTAGGGAAGGACAAAAAGAATGTCAGGCGAGCTTGTGAGGCCATGGGACACAGGAGTGGAGGGTGTCAGTCTGGCTGCTGGGGAAGCATGAAAACCGAGTAAGGTAACTAGCCATCCTCCTTAGTGATGGCTGCGTGTCCTGGGACAGTGTGAGGAAAACCAGTTCCTAATGGAGTGGATTACCAGAGTCATTAGGGACTCTTGGTTATGTCATCTGTGGTCCCTATAAACATCAGGAACTGGAGGACCACAGAGGAGAGCAACATGACTACTGAGAAACCAGGAATAAGAGCAGCTGTGTTTGAACCCAGTTCACTTGGCCAGCTAGAACTATGTTCACAGAGAGATAAAGACAAGGTTAATCCAGCAGGGACCTCAAACTAGTGTGGCGCTTTGGTGGCTTTGTTGAGTGAGCCCTTTAGTGGGGCAAGATCTTTATACAGTAGGAAGGGCTTTGGCAGATCTCAGTGACTTAAGCCAGTGTGTAAAAAGAGAGAGCAACCTAGAGGAGATAGTGAAAAGATAAAGGCAAGGAAGAGATCTGTCTGGGCTACAGGAAGACAAATCCAACAGTTGCTGTGACCTGAAGTTCCTAGGGAAAACACTGACAGAAGCTGAACTGTGTGCTAAGGAGCCTCTGGACATCTCTGAAGCTTCAGCAGCACTTCACAGAAGACACTCATGACAGAACAACATGGGTGACAACAGACTCTGTTCCAGGGAGAGGGGACATTTACAAGGGGTAGAGTTGGTTTGCCTGGTCAGGAACTGTAATGTGTCCTTCTCTGTCCCACCAGCCAGCTCCCAAACAACAACATAGGGACTTTGTATTAGTTATTAATTATAAAAGCTCAGCCTTAGCTTAGGCGTGTTTCTAACTAACTCTTATAACTTAAATTAATTCATTTCTATTAATCTACATGGTGCCACATGGCTCATGGATTTTGCCTCTCTCTCCCCCTGCACATCCTGCTTCCTCTGCATCTGGCTGGCAACACCCCTTTCTTTTTCCCAGAGCTAGAACACTTTGTCCGGAAGTTCTGCCCATATCTCCTGCCTTTCTATTGGCTATTTAGCTTTTTATTAATCCAGTCACAGTAACATATCTTTACACAGTGTAATTAAATATCTTACAACAAAGAACTGCCTTAACAACCAGGTATGGTGAATGAAGAGGCAACAGCTACCAGAATATCCACAGTGCCAGCCCAGGGAGCCAGTGGTGAAGCTCCAGAGAGCAGGGCCTTGTTCCCCCCAGGCCCTGAGCAGGTCTGAGCAGATTATGTTGGGCCCACTGAGTTTATTAGGTGTGGAGAAATGCAAGGAGGCTCCGCAGAAGAACTCCAAAATATGGAAGCGTAATGACTGGGAGAGAATGACATAGGATTATAGGGAGCCAAGTCAGAGCCTCCTACCCATGCTTTGTACCCAACTTTCCTCTGTGGAGGAAGCAGCTGAGACAAATGGATGGAACTTCTACACGCTGTATTAGACTTTGTTTATGTTTAACTTTATCTTTTTAGTTATGAATCTCTGGGGTCATTTGATCCTTGCTGAGAACAGATGACAAAAGACCTTCAGAGGGCTTCACCAAGGTTATCTTTGCAGACCCACTGTTAATTATGAGGTGGGGGCTTGGGATGTTGTCTCGCCCCGCCCATCCTTTGGCAAACATTTGTCGTATGGATGACATAATACTAGCTTCTGAGTGTTTTGCAGATTTGGAAAGTCATTGGCGAGACAACCAGAAACAATGTTGCTTTGCCCATCTCTCAACCCTACTGAGGCTGGGTTAATTGAAAGAAAGATTCCGAAGGACATTTACAGAGGCATAAATTTATTGAATGAATACCCCGGTGCCAGAGTGGCTCCCTTCCTGTGAGTTGTTAGCTAGAGAAGCCCGAGGCCCCACAAACCAAACTGCCCCTCTATTGGCTGTACATGAGAAATGGATGGTAAGAACCTGTTTCTGAAGACACTGCATGTGTATGCTTTGACTGTAGGACATAGAAAAACTAAACAGGGACTGAGCTAGAAATTTCCAGGTTGCTGGCTGGCTTTAGTAATGCCAGAGGTGGCCATGAAGGCTGCTGGTGGGGAACTGTCACCAACATTCCTGCTTGGTGATGGACCCTGCATGTTAAATACTGACATGCCAGGCAAGCTTTGCTGGATTGTACAATAGTGGATTGGCTATCATGAGTAAGAAAGACTTAACAGTCTGATAGCCTTCAAGGCCTGATCCACGAGAGCATGTTCACATCTGGTACTGTAAGCCAGATCAAATCACTGTGGCTGGGGAGGTCAGATGTCCCAATGGGGAAGCAGCTTCCATAGTTTTTAAGATGGATGTGACATGCCTATCAAACTGCCTTCAAAACGTGTGTTTGTGTGTGTGTGTGTGTGTGTGTGTTTGTGTGTGTGTGTGTAGGCCCATACTTCACTGTTACTATCAGCTTCAACTCATACTCACTGTTGAAGTTCCTCAGAACAAGTGACTGTTACTGAGGCATGGTGGCCTATTTCTTAGTCATAGGTGGACATCTATGGTTACTCCTTCCAAGGCTCAGGGCTCACTGGGGAAGAAAGAATTTAAGAACCAGAAGAAGTGATGGAGTCTTATGTAACAATTTTCTGAAAGAGCGAAACATTTCATCTTGCAAGGAAGCTAATTAATCAGGGAAGTAAATGGCAACAAAATAGTTCCAAGAACTCCCTGAAACTGAGCAGATTCACTAGACCCCTCCTTGTCAGAGAAAACAAAGCCATGCTACAAAGAAGACTGAGACCAGACCACCAGCTACCTGGAAGAAGCAGAAATCAGTTGAGCTGCGTGGAAGAGACCAGAGTCACTTGAAAAGGACATTCTCCAACTTGTTGAGCTACTTGCTGGCTGTACAGTGTGCTCCAGTTTCCCAGCTTCTCTAAGGGGCCACCCCTGCTGGGGTGGGCTTTGGTGATGCAACTGTTTTTTAGTCATTTCTGATCTTGTAAGTAACCCTTCATCCAATAAATAACTCCAATAAAACTCATGCTTCATCAAGTGTAAGGACCTGGATTCATTTGCACGTTGATACCTGGCGGGGCAGGGCCCAGGTCTGGGAGTGAACACAGCAGCCAATGAATTCAAAAGTTGGATTCACGACAATAGCCACTGTACCTTACCCCTTGGCCCAATCCTGGAATGTCAAGATGTGCTGCATCTTGCTTACATGTTTTGTTTTAAAGATCCCCGCCTGTCTGGACTTAGGGTACTTCTGCTGCGCTGGAATTAGGCTATCAACCCAGGTTCATGGGAACCTGTATGTAGCAATAAAATCCTCACTCTTTACAGTGTGTCCAGCCTCCCTGGTGGCTATCATGGAAATTCTTACACTTAGGCATAACACAAGGTGGACCTGAAGTGGTATCTATACCACCAACTTGTCTGTCTGTCGTGGTTTTCCTATCCAGGATGAGTAGACCACTGTTTTGTCTCCCCAGGGAAAGTTTTGTCACACAGCAGAAGGCAGCCACTACTTAAAGCTCAGGGACTGACAAGAGACTTGTTGAGAGCATGCACTATTTCAGTAAACTAAAAGGAAGATACTGTGGAGCATGTACTGTGCAGAGTTTGGTACAGTAAAATCTGCATGGATTGCTGTGCTGGAATGTTCCTGGAAATCAGCAAAATAAAAGGACAATCAGAGAGACTGGAATGAGAACATTTATTTGCCTAATCTATGATGAACCAGGAGGTAAGTGTAGCTTAAAAGGCCCCCATGTTTGGGAGAAGGTATTTAGGTAGGAGATGTTTTTAGACAGGAGGGAGAGAGAGGCAGGTGAGAACCTTTGTTATCAGAGAGGCAGTTCTGGAGGAAGCCGACTAAGTGATGGCAGGACTCCGTTGAGATGGCAGGACTCCGTTGAGCATCCTGGGAGAGCAGGAGGCCATTGGAGGTGAACAGCCAGCATTTAGGTGTGAAAGCCATAGGGTTGAAGCTGAAAATAATCCTCTCTATCAGGTACCAAGTCTCAGAAGCCCCACTATGATGAAATGGTAAAAGTGGGACGATACTAGGCTGGAGAGATGGCTCAGTGGTTAAGAGCACTGACTGTTTTTCTGGAGGACCTGAGTTCAATTCCCAGCATCCACATGGAAGCTAACAACTATCTGTAATTCCAAGATCTGACTGACACCCTTACACAGTTATACATGCAGACAAAACACCAATTCACATAAAATAAAAATAAATACTTTAAAAATATAGTAAGACATCAATCATGGAGGTACCTTCAAAAGTTAAGTGGATAAGATATGGGGAGAACTGTGGCCTGGCCCGGGGCTATGGTGGCAAAAGCAGCAAGGTGATTGTGTGTGTGTGATGGGGGCAATGGTGTCTGGGAACAGCCTGGCCTCCTAGGGCATGCTCTGTGTTTCTCATCTGCCCCAAGTTCAGTTTCCATAGCAGGGAAAGTATGGGGCAGGAGCTGCCTCTGCCTGTGTCCCAGGTAGGCCAGGCCTTGCAGACTGATGTCACAGCGCACCTCTAGCCAGACCCGGAGTCTGTTTTCATTCTTTCTCCATGAGATGGGAATGACTAATGAGAAACAAGAGAGAAGGGCATGGAAGAGAAGCCGAGGGAGAAGCGTCTCCCACTCTTGGCCCTGGTCTCAGGCTCGTACCGGGTTCCACTCGTGGCCTGCGCTCCCGGCAGGTACCACCTGCACCTGTGTGCTAGCCAAAAGACAAACACTGAGGCAACCCTTGACTGTGTGACAGCCCAGGCAGGTGTCACTCTATGTGCTATCAGGTGCAGCTTTTCTGGATTCCCTGGGCTCCCTTTCAGGTAGTCCTGACATAGTGGAGAGAACAGAATTGTGCCCAACAAGAATATACTTCCATCCAGGCCTTGCTAATAACTGCCTCTTTGACCATGGGCAAGTCAGAGGCCTTCTGTGAGCTCTTCCAGAGACAAGAAACATGTCCTCTGAAACAGTCCCAGACAGATGTGCCTTGCAGCATGGAAGTAGAGCAGGGGGTCTGGGAGAGCCAACTGACAAGCCCAAGGAAGACTGAAATTGTTGGACTAAATGCCCAAGCCTGGAGCTCTAGGGAGCTCTAGGGTCACAGAAGTGGGTGGCCCGCCCTTAGCTCCGTCACTGGAACTAGAACTGGTTTGTAGAGGAAGCCCTACCCCCAGCACAGGTGTGTACTGGATAAATAAATGGAGCATGCTCAAGGTCAGACACTAGGTCACACAGAGGCACCCCCATGGTAATGGGGGCCCCCAGCTCCCTCTGCTGGGCATCCCATAGCTGGCTAGAGCCCCCAGTCTTGCTGATGGGTCTCATAAAACTCAACTTTACTTCTGTGGGATTTCTTGACTTGTAATTATATGCAGCCTGTCCTGTGCCTGTTTGAGTCAAACTCCTGGACCTTTCTCTGGGTTCTTAGGGACATTTGGTTCTTCTTGGTTCTCGGTGTCTCCTGTGCCCATCCCAGTGTCCAGCAGACGCTTCTAGAAAGTTGAGTCCCTGCGGTTTTTCCCTCAGCTACTTGCCCTTAATCAGCTTCTGAACTCCAACTTTAAAGTGCGCAGGTCCCAGGGGCCCTACTCAAGGGCGGGGACCGGGCTAGTGTCCCTGGACAGGACACATTGCTGCTTCTTTGTCTTCCTCACTTGCCCTAGTGGTTGAGGCTGGCATAGTCAATCTCTAGTGCCCTGCTGTATTTGACCCTGACCAAGCACTATTTTTCTGCCAGCTTCCTTATTTTCTTCAAATTTCACATTAATAGTGATAATAAAAAAGAGGGCTTTTTTTTTTGTTTGTTTGGGGGGTATTTTTTATTTTTTTTAGCATATACTTCTATCTCAGAAACAGACCTTACATTTCTTAATGAGATTGAGCCCTTGTAACAATGTCATGGGATAGAATCGGTTTCTATACTTCTTACGATGACAGCATTGATGCCAACCTGCGGAGGTCACATGTCCTTTGCTCTGTGTGGGCTATACTTTTCTCCACCTACCCCAGGTTTCCCAGGTTCTTACTCAGCACCTGGCCCCAGCGGGAAAGGGCCCTTCCCCCACCGGCTTTCCTTTTAAATCATTGACTCGGGAGAGCTAATCTTCTGCTCCATGGTGTGTAATTAACAAAGACTAGACAGTCTAAAACTCCAAACCCCACTCCTTGTCTGCCTGCAGGGGAGCTAGACCCCTCCTGGGGTGCTCTCTATTCCTCTGCCAAAGGCCCAGCTTCTCCTAGTAACCTTGTTCTGAGGTTCTAGGGTCTAAACACATCCCAGCCCTCTGGACAAAACACCAGTTGGCTGTACCCACTGGGTGGAATGCAGTGGGGCTTGTAGGCCCCTCCCCTCATTATTTCTGAGTCCTGGGAAGCGCTGGCTGGAGGGAAAGGGGAGTGGCAGCTAAGGTGGACCGCCTGTGGACTTCAAAATACAGTGGTGTGTGGGTAATGAAATGGGCTTGGGTACCTGTTTGTGCCCTGGCTCTGACTCCTCTGATGGTGACAAGAGAAAGTGTGAGTGCAGGACATTTGTGCATTGCTGGAGAGAAGTGCATGGCACGCTGGGCTGGACACAGCCGGCAGAGCACTTGTGTGCCATATCCTCAAGCTTAGACTCAAGCTGACCCTGAAGATTCTGGCCTCCCTCTGTGGGTGGAAGCCTCTCCAGTCAGCATTGTGGGATCGGACAATGGAAAATTTACCCCAGGAGACATGGGCCACAGATCCCTGACTGATCCAGAGCCCCGGAGAAGAGTAGGAAGTAGACATGGGACCTGAGAACCCTCAGGAAGGGAACGTTGAACGAAGTGTGCCGAAGCCACTCAGGCCCCCAAACCGTCCTGTAGCTCTGGAACTTTCTATTGTTGACAATTTGGGAGGATGACTGAGGTGCCCCTGTCCATGCCCCTCTTTGGAGCCCAGAGGCTGCCATGTTGTAGGTGTGTCTCTCTCAAGGTGAGGATCCAGTGCAGGTCTCTTGGGTACAGAGACAGTCTTCAGAGCCTGCACTGTCAAGCTGGTGAAGGGACTCAGGAGGAACCAGCAACTTCCCAACCCCCATATCATCTGTCTTTAAAACCTTAGATGACATCTTCTAGGCCTGCAGGTCCCATTCCCATCTAAACTTGCGGTAGGAAGCCTTGCCCTGCCTGGAGGCAATGAACCCTGACACTGAGATCTTCACACTTGAATTGAGTGTATACCCATGCTTCTAGGCGTACTTGGCCCCTTCCTGTGAGAGAAACTCTTAAGTTTCAGATTTGCTGATACCCCAGAAACCTGTTCTAGGAAGCACCTAAGTTTATCACGGGAGGCTGGCATCTATTATCCCCTACGCCCCTATGTATGTTGCCACAGGGACCTGCATTTCTTTGTGCAGCTATTGGCCCCTGCACTAACAAGCTCTACCACCACCTGTGGGGAAAACAGAAGCCAGACCCACATACTTACTTACCCAAGCCCATTCCATCACCAGAAACCACGCCCCTTGTTCATTTTCATGTCCGGGCATCCCCACAAGTTTTCTTTGATTCCAGAGGCTTTCTTGACTCTTCTTGGCCCTTGTTATGTATCTCCCAAGCCTTTCCAGTGTGCAGGATTGCTGTGGGAATCCCAGTCTCTGCCTCTAGTGCTGGCTAGGGACTGGTCAAGTTGCTGAATCTACCTCTCCCCTGCCTGGGAGCTGAAATAAGATGTGGACACACTGAGTGTTTAGTGAAGAGGAGCCATAACTGGTTTTCTGTCTGTAAATGACTTCTCTTATACTTGGTCAGGGGATCCTGGGAACTGGCAAGCCTCTGGCTCTCCCTCACGGACTACAGGACACCTTGCAGACTCAAGAGGCTGTTTAGCCAAGAACTCCAGGACGGTTTGTTTGCCCCGTGAACGCCCCACTTCTGAGAAGTCTGCTCGATGCTCGAAGCAATGGGGCTGAACTACAAAGGAGAAATGAGGCCTGGCTGGGCTTCAGTGTAATTTCCCACTGATTCCAGGAAGTTGTGGAGGCCTTGCAGCCTGGGATTATTACCATGGGAAGACAGAGCCCTACTGTGGGAGGAGGAATGAGAGGGACTGGAGTCATCTTATTGCCTTTATTTCGCTGTCTGCCTAGCTGGCCCCACTATAGGGCACAAGACCAAGCTTGTACACACTCATGCTCTCTGTGCAGGCAAGCGTGTACACAACACACACATACATATACCCCCCTCACACACACACATACACACACATACGCACACACACATATCTCTGGCTCTGTGAGTCAGTCTCTGGGAGGCAAGGGCTGCTCCTTGGCCTTCTCCTGTCTGCCCTTTTATGACAGCACCAAGGGCAGGGGGAGGCAGGGCCCTCAGCCCCCAACACGTCCCTGTGCAAACTGGAGGTACCAGCTGGCTTCAGGATGGGTGCCATGTATCCCCGTTCCTAGAGTCTGCCTCTTCCACTTACTGGGAGAGGGAGTACTCTCTGCTTACCTGGTGGGGGCACACCCCTGCCAGGGCTGGGGCCTGAGGAACCAGGCTTCTCCCCATCTGACCCTATCAGGACCTCCACTACTGAAGCACAGCAAAATCTGAGTTGTGAAGATTCCCCACTGGAGAGCAGAAGGCCTGGGCCCCATGGAATCTGGGGAGGGGTCATCACCCCCTCTTCTAATCCATCTTCAATATGAAGAGGTTTGGGGCACACTTCCTGGGAGGGAGCACAGGCCTGGAGAGGTCACAGCAAGAGTCCCCTCCATAACTCCCATCTTCTGGACCACAGCCAAAGGCCAGACATCCAAAAGTCCAGCGGGCTGGTCAGAATCCTTGTGCAGTCCTGGGGGGACACCCTCCCCTGGTTGGAGCTCAGTGTCAGACCTGCACAGGCAGTGTCTGGTTCATCTGCAGCCTCATGTCCTGGATACTGCTGAGGATCTTCTTTTGGTGGCCTGCCAAAGTGACCCCAATCCTTAGCAGATCTCTAGGGAGAGAAACACAGCAGTCAGTCCTTCCCTTCTGCCTGCTACCCTGGGCTCAGCCGGAGCTCCTGCCCAGTCCCTTCACCTGGGGGGAGGGGGTGTGCACACTTACTCTGCAGTCATCTGGGCCACCAGGTCAAAGGATGCAAACCCAGCACTGACAAAGCTCTCCTTATACCTCCCCATCTTGATTGCATCTAGCCAGTCACCCACTGTGGTGAAGGTAGTGTAATCTGGGACTGTGCGGTCCAGGAGGGGCTGGGACATGCTGTGGACAAAAAAAAAAAAAAAAAAAAAAAAAAAAAAAAAAAAAAAAAAAAAAAAAAAAATGACCTGGTACATCCAGGGAGCTAGGGAGTAGGGTTAGGGTTGCCCGTCTATGGGAGTTGGGACACTGACCCAGATGGGGCACTGGCGATGACCTTGAGGCTGGCGGCATTGCGGATAAGCTTGTCTAACGTGTTGACGATTTGGGAGAACTTGGGCCTGAGGTTCCGGTCCCGCACCCAACAGTCCAGCATGAGCTGGTGAAGGGCAGTGGGGCAGTCCATGGGGGGTGGCAGCCGATAGTCCTGCTCTACAGCATTGATGACCTGGATGATGGTGGGGAATCTGAAATGAGCCCCCTGCCACACCCTGTCAACTCCCACCAACCAACCACCCTCCCTCACTCAGCTCCACTCACATCCTGGTTACTCATGTCCCAGTAGGGTCTCTCTCCGTAGCTCATCACCTCCCACATGACGATCCCGTAGCTCCAGACGTCACTGGCAGACGTGAACTTCCGATAGGCTATGGCTTCTGGGGCAGTCCAGCGGATAGGGATCTTCCCTCCCTGGTGACGGGGATACGTCCTTCACTTTAGGCCTGACCCCCAGCCCTGAGCCCCTGCCTGGCCAGACCTCCATCCCTCCCAGTTGCTTCCTGTACCAGGGAGCTGGTGTAGGTGGGGTCTGATGGGTCATCCTCCAAGAAGCGGGAGAGGCCAAAGTCAGACACTTTGCAGACCAAGTTGCTGTTGACGAGGATGTTGCGGGCAGCGAGGTCACGGTGCACATAGTTCATCTCTGACAAGTATTTCATGCCAGCAGCAATGCCCCGCAACATGCCCACCAGCTGGATGACTGTGAATTGTCCATCATTGAGCTGGAGGCAAGAGGTAGGCTCAGATGGGGTCTGCTGCCTCCCCACTGGCTCCTGGCTTTCCTGTCTGCTTTCTCTAAGTCCTCTGAGAACATGCTTTGCAGCTGGGGCAGGAAGGAATGTGCTGAACAGAGACAGTTGTCTCCTTCCCCACTGTGTCCCACAGCTTATCTACAATATCCCAGTGGTCCCTGTGAGGACCTACAGTGTATTACCAGCCTTGGTTTATAACTCAGGTAGCTGAGATCAGGAAAGTTTGAGACCACTAAGAAGCTAAGAGCAGAGCTGGCATTTGAAGATCAGCTATTTTTCTATACCACACTACCTATATGTGTAGACTTTGAATAGGGTCTCTGGCTTGATGATTGGGATGACTGGGCTGACCTAGCTGAGGAAAGAGGATTCACGGAAGAGGATTTACCCGAAGAAAGGAGTCCAGGGCACAGTTCTCCATGAACTCCGTGAGGATCATAACTGGACGACTCTTGGTGACCACACCCTCTAGACGGATTATATTGGGATGGTCAAACTGACCCATGATGGAAGCTTCACTCAGGAAGTCACGCCGCTGCCTCTCAGTGTACCCCACCTTCAGAGTCTTGATGGCCACAAACACCTCCCGGCGACCAGGCAGTTTCAGCCGACCACGGCACACTTCCCCAAACTCCCCTGCAGAGTACAGGCCACATGGTATCTCTGGAATCTTCCCAGCATTTCACCCACCTCTGCCTTTCACGACCACTGTGCTCCAGGTTACTCACCAGCTCCAATCACCTCCTCGATCTTGACACAAGACACATCAATCTCCTTAGCAAATTCTCGGACAGCCTCGTTGGGATCCTCATATGTAAAGGGGTCAATGTAAACTTTCATCCCAGGAGCAACTACAGGGAAGAGGTGGGTACAGGAGGACGGATTTGAAGCCGTATGTGGGGACCAGCCCTGCTGGGCGCACTTTTGACAGCAGCTCTGCTGAGCCATGCCCGGGTATCCTGCCCTCCCTCATGAGAATGCAGAGATACCACATGAGCTAGCCGCCCAGGGTTCCTCTTCTGTCTTTCTCCCGCATCTCTCATCCTGTGCAGACTTCTCTCCAGTTCACCCTTCCCATTGCTCCTTTCCACTGCCCAGCTTGTCCAGGCCTTCAACAGCCTCCCAGCTGGGCTCTGCCTCTCACCTTTCCCCACCCGGCTGCCCCGTGTCTCCCAGAACAATACATGCACTGTCTTTCCCTCAATTACCTAAGGTAGAGTCAAGTCCAGACTCTGCCTGCTGCTTCGGACCCTCCAAAGGGCTGGCCACACTTCTCAGCCTGGCATTCTCACAGCTGTCAAACCAATCCTCTCACTACCCCCACAGCCGGGCACATAGCCGGCCACTCCACACCCTTCATTTCCTTCCAGAGGCTCCTCGAGCCAGGAATGCCCCCCTCCACGTAAACCCTGCCACTTCCTCTAGGAAGCCTTCCTCATTGAACTCTTAATGTCCTTTACCACAGGAATTAACGCCTAATTGTTTCCTGTGTGTACAGGAGCTTGTTCCCACAGGACTCACTCACTGTCTTTGGGGCATGTGTTACATCTTAAGACTCTGAGGCTAGCTGTAAGGGAGGGCTCAGGGGACCCAGGACGAGGGAAGGTTCAGGAAATGGTACCCTACTAGAAGCAGCCAGTCGGAAGGAAGGGAACTGGAGGGGACAGTGGCCTCTAAGCCTATAGTAGCTGGACACTGGGGCAGGCTGATACTCACTGTACTGCTGCAGTTTCTCCGTGTACTCTGCATCAGGGCCATGCCGCTGCTTCCTGCGGGGAGAGTAGGGAAGGCCTAAGGCCGAGTGAAAGTCTCTCGATTCAGGGGACCCTGGAGCCCACAGACAAGGAAAGGGTATGTGAGTGGGAACCTGTGGTCAGTGGTCATACCCCAGCTCTCTGGGAGCAGGGGACAGCACAGAAGACAGGTGGGGGTTGGAATAAGCCTTCTCTGGCAAGGAAAACTGGAGCCCAGGACAGCTGCGGCTGTGAAGGGAGGTGATGGCTTATGAGTGCAGTTGGGGAGCCTGAGTCAGTCTGTGAGGCAGCCATGGCCTGCCAGTACCTGAGGCAGACAAGAGCGATGACCACAACGACCACCATGAAGACAAAGCCGGCTACAGTGGAGCCCACAATAAGGGGAAGCTGTTCTTGAAGCTGCTGGGTGCCTGAGCCTGGAAACCAACGATGGGCAGTGAGTGAAGAAATGAGGCCGATGAGCTGGGGAGGGTCGGCATGCAGTGGCGTGGGGTGTACCTCTTTCACCTGTGGTCTCAAACTCAGCTGGGCGGCTATACTGTCCATAACCCGCTACTGTGCGAGCCCGGACCTGAACTACATAGCGGGCATCAGGCTGCAGCCCATCCAGCTGCACGGAGTTCTTCTGGCTGGTTACAGTGGAGGCGATGCCTTTACTCTGCAATGCCATGAGAATGCAGGCATCTTCAGGTAGGTCTTAGAGCCAACTGACCCTCATCCATAACCAGGCTTGCCCTGTACTGAGGCTCTGATCCCAAAGGCCCCCAATACTATCTGGGTGTAGTCTTGTCCCTATCTCACCCCAAGCCTCCTGTTCCCGAGATTCTTACCTTCTCAAAGTACTTCATCTCATAATCCAAGATGACTCCATTGGGCCGCTCTGGGGGTGCCCAAGACAGGGTCAGGCTGCTCCCTGAGCTACTGTGCAAGTGCAGTGTAGGAACTTCAGATGGGGCTGGAAGAGAAAAGGATACTGAGGATTCCGGGGCCTGAGCATTTGTCCTAAAGCACCCCTGGAGGGGCCTCAGCCTCTGTGCAAGATGAGCCAGGTCCCCTCTTGTGGCTTATTCTCACCGGCCTGGTTGGTGGTGATGTTCACAGCTGCATAGCGGGGTGGCAAAGGGCTTTTGCCTGAGACACCGTTCACTGCCTGCACCTCAAAGGTGTAGCGTGTGTGGGCTAGCAGGTGGCTAATGTGGACCCGGCGCTCTGTCAGGCCCAGCTGCCGAGGCACAAATTCCACGTTGTCATCACAGCGTGAACAGGTTGAGGGCGCCCCGGCCCCAGAGCTCCCATGGCACTTCTTGCAGATAACATTGTAAAGGAGGTCATCCCGTCCGCCAAGGTCCCGGGGTTCACTCCACTCGAGGATCAGTGAGGTCTCATTCACATTGGAGATCACACCTCGGGGTGGAGATGGCACAGCTTTGGGGGACATAAAAGCAGGGATGAGTTGGAGACCTAGGACCATCGTTCTGTCCACTCTGCTTTGGACATTTAATTGTATCCCTATTTTCTTCCTGCACTGCAAAGCCTTGAGTCCTCTCCCCGCCTGCAAGCTCTCTTCACTACCCTCTTTCATTTTCTGTAACTTAGCCCAGCACGCACATGATCATTCTGTTTCTACAGTTTGTTGCTAAGGCTTGGTGATATGTCGCTCTCTTTTATATCCACTACGCCTCGCACAGTGTCTGGCACACCAAAGGAGGGGACAGGCAGAGAGCAGGGACCAGTGTGTCTTTAGGTTGCATGGCCTTTTCTGGCTATAGCTGGGTTCAGAGTGCAGCAGACAAGGTCCCTAGTCAACCCCTGATACCTGCTAGCAGCTAGGGGGCCTTGTTAAATGCAGGTAGCTGAGATAAGCCTGCTGAGCTGGATTATTCTAGTTCAAGAGTGATCACCTCCTCAGTGACACGTAACCCCTCCCAGCCTCAGTTTCTCCATGTAGAAGGGGCTATCTCACTGTTTTGAGATCCCTAGGTTAGCCCTGGGGAGGAGAGCAGAGGAGCTCACGCACTGGTGCAGGCACTATCTGCGGTGTCTGAGTCTGCACGGTAGAAGTTATTATGACAGGTGCAGATGCTGGCAGCTGGTGAGGTGGTCCGGCTATTGGGGGGACAGGGGAGGCAGGGTCCCTCTCCCTGCTTTGCCTTGTAACTCCCGGGGGGACAAGCTGTAAGAGAAAAGAGGGGGGCACATGTTACCTTCCTTCTCTGCAGACATTAAAGCTGCCTTTCCCAGCCCATGTCTCCTCATCCTCCACTCTCAGACCATGGGGAAATGCTTGCACTGTCCAGTTCCAGCTATGGCTACAAAGGTCCCTTTTGCTCGACAGAAATCCCACGTCAGCAGATTCCTCCCCACTTCTATCCTGTGTGCCCCAGAAGACGGCAGCCCATCACCTGGGCAGTCAGGAGAGGAGAGAAACAGCAGGGGCCATACACCCTGTACCCTGCTGAGACGCCACAGCCTCCCAACAACACTCTTGGAGGGTAATTCCTGAGAATTCTCAAGGATATACTGTCACAGCCAAGAGGTAGGGCCTCCTCTGCAGCCAGCTCCCGGCAAACCTTTGCCCCACCCACCGAGGAGTGGGGCAGGGGTGAGGCCTGGGCAGGAGGAAGAGGAGGGAAGAGGAGAACAGAAGGAAGACTGGGGTCACCTGGAGTTCAAAGGCTCAAAGCCTCCCAGGGGACCTGCCCAAGTCCAGAGCCCGGGGCTAAACACCCCTTCCCATCTCTTCTGCCAACCACATTCAGCCCTATGGAATGTGCACTGCACATCCCCCATGCATAGGGTGGCCACACAATTTACTATTAAAAATCAGAATATTTATATAGCAAAAGTGGACACTAGGATTGACAGGGTA
This sequence comes from Sigmodon hispidus, assembly GCA_004025045.1. Lineage (NCBI taxonomy): Eukaryota > Metazoa > Chordata > Mammalia > Rodentia > Cricetidae > Sigmodon > Sigmodon hispidus. Next base: position 76,589 of record PVIH01006112.1, on the reverse strand, counting down.
ATGGCATAACCAGAGACTGTCCTGGCCACACTGAGGGGCTTGTCAGTGCCTCCATGTGATGACCTCTGGAAGGGGTCACCAAGCTTGTCGAGTCCTGTAGCTGGGGCTGTGCTCTTCTTTAGGGTTTAATCTCCCCTCATGAAGGTGATATTCCATCCTGGCTCTTTGAACCAGTGGGGGAGGGGGCAGAGGCCAGGCCAGGCTGGTTGCTATGGGAACCAGCCTGCACTTCCTGCCAGGGACCTGCAGAGTGTTAGCCCTTCTTCAGGCTGTCAGGCTCATCACCCCCACCCGCTTTCTACACTTGGGAAGAGGAAGTTTCCAGCAGGTTCCTAAAGAGAAGCAGAGGGGGTCCAGTGAGGCAACCCCAAACTGGGGTCTCACAAGGCAAGTCAGGTTGATGGCCCAGCCCCTCACACAGAGCGTTATGATAAGAGTCATTTCCCACTCTGGGAGACACCATCACAAGTACTATGGAGAAGCGGGCAGAGAGAAGAGACAAGACCCTCTCACATTTCAGCGCTGGGCGGGGATTTAATGTCAGCTCCCATATTCCCTAGCTGGGAGGCCAGCAGTGCAGAACTTCCCTGAGACTCATGCTCATGTTGGCAAAATAGGGAGAAAACTGGAATCATTGTACAGGCTAGCAGTGAGTGGCCTGCCTCATCAGGGGGATGTCCCAGGAAGCCAGTGCATCATGAGGTCTGATGAGACTCACAAGGCTCCCACCTGTCTTGTGAATAGGACTGGAACAATCCCTGTCCAGAATTGGTGCCCCCACTCCTGGGACCAGTGTCTCCTATCACTTGCTCATTCCCATCTACAGTCTTAGGAAACAGTCTCCACTACTGCCCCGCTTTGCACGGTTAAATAACTTGCATAGTCTCACACACAAGTTAAAGTGAGAACTCAGGACCAGAGGGACTTGTCTGCTAACTACTGTGCCGCACACACTGCCTCTCAAGACACATGAATCCTTAAGGCAAAGCGATACAGCAGAGTCTCCTTTAGCACTTCCACAGGGAAGTATACACTTCGGACAGAACCAAGAGGACATCCCTGCCAGCTTCGACAGTCTGCCCAGGTTCAAGGCACTTGTCAAGCAGTTACAAGGTCTCTACTCTTTCCATTTAAAGCCTCCATCCATCCTTCTCGCCCCTCCTCTCCCGGCCTCCTTCCCCTCTCTGATGCTGGGAGCTGCAGGTAGAGCCTGCTGCATGTCAAACAAATGCTCCAGCCTCAACTTCGTTTTCCTCTTCTCTTCCTTTCCTGGGTCCCTCTTTGTAGGATGACGGTCATACACCCTCTCCTGCCCTCCAGTCTCACCTGAGACCATATCTGGTCAGAAAGAAAGTCTGGCTGTGGCCCTGCTTCGCACCCCTCCTTCCTCAGGCTCCACTTACCACGGCACTGGGACTCCTTGGCAGCTGGCTCATGGCCAGTAGCGCAGGTGCAGGCACCAACGGGCACCATCCACTCCCCGTCGCCATTACAGTACAGCTTGAGTGGCACCGACACCTCTACAGCATTAGGGATGCAGGTGCCGGGGGCAATGACCAGCGAAGTGGGCTCAGCCCCCGTGAGGGTCTCGGGGAAGAGTGCAAAGCCTGCAGTGGTGGATGCACACTTCTTGTAGAAGGCACGCACAGAGATGAGTGACATGCAGGCACCCTGGTCCTGGAAGGCCAAGTAGAAGCCAGCCTTGGAAAGCGGCCCAAAGCTGCGCACCTTGGTGTTGACGCGACCGGCATCGAGCCTCGAGAAGCTCTCATCTGGTGCGATGGTGTCCACCTTCACATAGGGGTTCTCCATCCAGAAGGGGGAGGAAGCCGAAGCCACATCACTGTCAGCCTCATAGTAGAAAAGGTTGAAGGTCTCCTTGCAGGAGCCGGGGATGTTGGGGATGCTGTTGCAGTCTCGAACGGTGAACTTGAGCTCCACGTAGACACGCTGCACTTCTCGCCGCCAGATAAAACCTGTGCGGAGCCAGTTGTTCTGGCTGGACTCTCGAACGTTACACACCTGATATGTGCGGATAGGGTTCATGGCTTCATCGTAGCCACTCACTTCTTCCCACTGAATGTGGATCAAGTGGAAATAAAAAAAAAAGAATGAGCCATTTGTCCAGTGTCTGTGGCTGTCGCACTTACCTCACAGAGGCAGGTGCTTCTGTGGGAGGTGGCTTTCTGGGTGACTATGTCACTTAACCTCTCTGTGCCCCAGATCCTTGATCTGAAACCAAGAGATTCTTAGAATATCTAAGGAATGCTGATCTAACAGGGCAAGACCTTGGGAAGCCTGATGTGAGTCCTCTGTGTGTGCTATCTTGGGGTCTCAGTTTCATCACCTGTACAGTGGGGCTGACTAGAATTGTGTTCTGAGGTTGTGAGGAACTAAATAGTGCATCTTGGCTGATCCTGCCTCACAAGGAGAAAGTATCTGATGAGCACTAGCTGTCAACACTATTGACACATGTCATCAGCACAAAAATCCCACAAGAAATCCAAGCTTATAGAAGAGACAGCCCAAATCACAGCTGGCCTGATGACTACGGGGCCTGTAACCGCATCATACCCAGGGCCTCAGGGCTCAGCCTAGCCATGAAGGTCATCCGGGGATGTTATTCCAACAGCTGAGAGATATTAGAATGGTAGGAATAGTCAAGAAATAGAAACCCCAAAACGTCAATTGCCCTGCTCAAAGGCACACAGTGTGGTAGAGACCTAGAGCCCAGGGTTCCTGGTTCTACAACTCCCCTCCCCTTTTTCAAGAGAGGGGTTCTCTGTGTAACAGCACTGACTGGCCTGGAGCTTGCTTTGTAGAGCAGGTTGGCCTAGAACTCACAGAGATCTACCACCTCTGTGATTAAAGGCATGTGTCATCATGCTGGGATTTGCCTACTGGACCCTTTCAAGACCCAGGTGTGGAGATATAGTGTATATTTAATAATAATAATAAAAAATGTCCAGACCTTGGAAGGAGAAAGCATAACAACAGCTAATATTCAGTCAAGAAGATAGTGAAGTCTTACCCCACTTTCTGGATGAGATGTCCATGCCAACTCAGATGTCACCCATTTCGTGTCCATGAGGGTCTCTGGGGAAAAAACAACAGAAGGAAATGGTCAGGGGTCAATCTCAGTATTAAGAAGTCACCAGGAAAGAAAACAGTTCCCATTGGGAACAACCTCTCCAACCCAAATCTCCAAAGACCCCTTTCCCCAAGAGACCCTGAAGTCACTCCCAGAGGTGTCATAACTCCAAAGGTGTCTGTTTGGTTGACTAGGGGTAGATGTCTGTCTCTGGGTTAATAAGGCTGGAGCAAAGGCTGGCTCACACACCTCAGGCTCTGCTAATCTCCACACAAAGGGGCCTGCAGGGCTTTTATTGGGAACAAAGAGCTGTGGGCTTCAGACCCTGCAGCCTGGGCCTCCCCTAACTCCATTCCCAGCACAAAGGCCCAGCCTCACACACTGCCCTGGGGGGTGAAGGGAAAGGCCTGCTCTCAGCCTCCCACTCAGCCACCTGTGGGGGCTGAAGCAATGATGCTCTCTGAAGTAAAAGCCAGAACTGAAGCCAGAACTTCTTCTGAACTCCATGGAGAAACAACTTCTCACAGCCCTCTACAGGAGATTGATGCCTAAATAGAGTGAGTATATTCTGGTAAAATGTTAGGACCTGGGGCAGAGGGCTGAGGGTGGCTTACATCTAGGACCAAGTGACTCAGGAGGAAACTGCTTTGAAGGAACCAGAGAGCCAGGTGTGGAGGCACAAGCTGTAATCCTAGCACCAAGGGGCTGGAACTGGGAGGGTACGACTTTCAGCTTAGTCCAGGATACATGGTGAGACTGTCTCAAAAACCAACAAACAGCTTGGGAAATGGCTGTGTGTCCCAGCCAAGCTTCTGCCTCCAGGAAACCCTTCCTGGGTCTCCAAGTTAGGTGAGCTGCCTTCCTCTGTACATTAGGGCCAGCCCTCTCTGTTCTGAACTGGGGATTTCCTGTCAGGTGGGTTTGCTCAGCCATGGGATGGGCACCTGAATGTTCCAGACACAAACTTGAACCCCTAGAATCCAGTTCTGAGCTTTGGCTGGACAACTGAAGAAAGCATGACTTCAAGATACTAGGAAGAGACGGACCCCCCCCCCCCAACTTCTTCCCTGTTGCCTGAGAGCCAAGGCTACTTCAACTTTGGGCTTGAGGGGCAGGGCAGCCCCAGAACTTTGAGAGGCTGTCATGTCACATCCTTGGTGGAGTAGCTGAAGGTCCCTAAAAGATCTGAACCGCACATGTTCCTGCAGAAGCAGGCAGAGAACCCAGTGGATGGGCAGCAGAGGGCAGAGGGCAGCAGGCACTCCCTGCAGGGAACCAGGCCCTAGAGCTACACAGCTGGTGGTCTTTACGTGGCAGGCTGTCCCAGCCTCCTGTGGCAGACAGACCAACAGACACACATCTGGCAGGTGGTCCTTCGGGGAAGCAGAGATGGGCAAAAGCAGGCGCCCACAGACAGGAAGGCAGGGCAGGGGCTTAGCTGAGCCAGAAGATGGGCCAAGCTGAAGGGACTCTGGCAGGCTGGGACCAGACAGCAGGGATGCTGGGCAGCGCACTACAACAGACAGCGAGATGAAGAGACAAGGAGGCCCAAAGAGACATCGACAGAGAAGGAGAGTGCCAAGTGGACTCTTCCCCAGCCGGCAGCCAGGAATACTCCTGTCCCTGGGAGCAGCCGATCGCCGCAGAGTAAGCACACCCCCTCCCCCAGCCAACCAGCCGGCCGGTCCGCCCGCCGCTGCCCGCCGCCGCCCGCCCGCCCGCCCGCCCGCCGGAGCAGGCAAGGGCTCCCACTGCTCCCGCGCGCTGCCTCCCTCCTCCCTCTCCCTCACTTCCTTCTGCTTAGCCTGTGCCAAACCCATCTGGAACTGTTTAAACCCAAATATTCAGCCCCCTCCCCCTCCAGCCAGATTCCTCCACAGTTTAAAACAAGCCCTGAGCTGGCTCCGGGAGGATGGGAGGGGGAGGAGAGAGGGGAGGGCTGGAGGCGGGCACAGGAGGAGGGGGAGAGGTAGGCTCTTCATTTCTGTTTAATTTCTGGAGAGGGAGGGAGGGGATCAGCCTTTGGCCATCGCTCAATCTCGGCACATTTTTCCCATTAATGAGGAGAGGACTTGGGTTTCCAGGCCTGTGTGCCTGAGGAAGGGCTCGGGCTCCGGTCACCCCAGCAGGGAGGAGGCGGGCCGCTCTGGTTTCCCCACTTTTCTGGGGAGAGGAGGGGTCTGTTGCTTGCAATCTGCCCTAATCACCGGAGGGAGGTCTAGGGCAGACGACTATCAGTGCCCCGGCCTCAGAAGGACTGACTGAGGATTATAGCACCCATCTGCCCGCGGTACCGGGAGGGAGACCTTTTCTCTGCGGTGAAGACACAGGGACTAAGTAAGAACAAAAGAGCAACGTGAGCAACCTCCAAATACTCCTAGCTGCTGCTTACACACCGTGCCCACCCCCGCCACCCTGGCCGTGGAGGGAGATAAGAAGGGCCACCCCTAGCCACACGCGGCTCATATTGCCCTTAAAAGTTACTGGAAAGCCGATAATCTAGAATGGGAGCATTGATGCAACACCTTTTCAGTTTTCCACAGGGCCACAGCCATGGCAGGTAGCCGTGGCAGCAACTCTGTGGCTCTCACTTGTGAACAAACACAACAGTTGCACAGGCAGTACCCAGTTCTCAGGGGCTGGGCTTGCTGCCCACCACTGGGACCAAAGAAGGACAAGTCAACACATATGGTGGACAAATACACACAGAGCCACAGCCACCCGCAAACACGCACAGGGCCCCCCACACAGCTAGTCTGTCTTTTTCAGACACACGATGCATATGGTACAAACAGATTAGTGTCCTTAGACATTCACATACAGCAACTCATACATACAGAACCAGCTTGCCCTAGGCAGACCCACTCTCAGCCACACAACCTTTCTAAGGATAGAACTCCCAACAGTACATCACCACACTCCCCCAACCCCACAGCTATAAGGCGCACAGTCCCGAATATAAAGTACAAACACAACTACCGGTTCCCTGCATAGACTTGTAACACACTCTCACACAGTCACATGGAAATCATACAGCCCCATGAAGGAGCATGAAAATGTGATGTAAGAATCAATCATTAGTTTGGAGATGGTGGCGCACACCCTTGATCCCAGTATTTGGGAGACAGAGGCAGGAAGATCCCTAAGAGTTGGATGCTAGAGTGGGCTACCGAGGGAATCTCTGGACAGTTAGGGCTACACAGAGAAACCCTGTCTCAAAAAAAAAGCATCAATCACTAAAGTTGGTGTAACAACTTAGAGTTGCTACATGCGGCAGACACACTGCAAGCACAGTCTTCTTTGGAGTGTCTGGAGAGCAGTGAAGGAGGAGCTCTCACAGGCAGGGCAACCCCAGCTCTACTTCCTGTTGTCCTAGCTGTCAGCCAGGTCACAAGTCTGGGGGTGGGGCAGGGGCCTTGGGATGGTTCTGGGTGCGGCTGGGTGCGGCTTCCCCAGGTACAGCCCCTGCCTAAGTAGCAAGACACTTCCCGGGCAGCTAAATGGCAGTGTGTGGAGGATCCATAAGGCTTGATGAGGGACGCACCATTCAGCTGTTTGGCTCAGGAGCTGTCCTTAGGTTGAACAGCAGGTGTAATGGGGACACTGTGGACGCCCTGGCCTGCCTCTGAGGGGCTCATTTGACCACACTAGTACAGTGGGAACCTTGCTGCCTGTCCTGGTGAAGGGCCAGGCCCACTGTACTGAGCTGCCAGACCCCACAGCACCTCCAGTTCTAAGTCACTCCAAAAGTGCCACCGAGGGCTCAAGAAACAGCAAAGAAGACATGAGACAGAACCATGAAGCCTCTGGCCCAAATCCAGACTGAGGACCTGGAGGTGGTAGGAAAGGCCATATTTCAAGGCTAGGACAGCAGGGGGTAGGGTGGGCATACAAGTCAGGGTCTGGGCAGAAAGGAGCGGTTGAAGTCTTGAGTGTGGCAGGCCAGAGAAAGCGATCGCTGCAGTCCTTATCTCCACAGAGTCCCTACCGTGCTCCCAAGTAGGGGATCAAGGTTCCTGTTTCTTATTCCAGTCATGTATCAGTGTGTGCATGTACCTACCTGCTGGGAAGGCCTGACAGGAAAAGGGTTTGGGGGATTCTGCCCTAAGATCTGAGGTGTGCGTGTGCACTTATGCAAGCAGTTGTAGTGTGTGTGGCGAGGGTTTGCTGTTGTTTGCCCCCACCCCCCACTTTGAGTTGCTTGCTTCCCCAGGGACATTTCCCCATCCTTACCTATAATCTCTTGCCCCCCACATCAGGGATGGTATTGGAGCGGCATGGCATCTCCGAGTAGAGAACGCATTTTGTTTTTCCCTCTTCTCCGAAGATCATGGGGATTTATAATTAAATAAATCTGAGAGGGAGAAGCGCAGGGCAGGGAGCCCAAGGGTCTCAATGTTCCCACCAATGTCTATGGTCCCGCCAGCCAGCATGGATCATAGACAGCTGGCCCTAGCACTAGACCTCCATTCCTCTGGCCTGACCAGGAGCTGAGGCAGCAGGCCATGGGAGACTTGGCCTTAGGATAGCCTTTAGGCCAAGGGGCCACTCCCACCCCATCAGGTACCCAGCTGCCACCCCCCTCCCCTGCCCAAGCCTGACAAACCAGTTTGACTCAGCACAGCAAGCAGGTCTACAATTTTCAAACTATGCAGGCCTGGTGATTCAGCCTCTTCTGCTGTTTGTCTAGGGGAAGGCTAGTGGTGGAGGCCGTGCCCACAACAACCCAGGCTGTACCTCTCAGCTGCTTGGGCCAAAGTGCCAGTGGTGGCAGCCCTGGCTAAGGAGGCAACGAGAAACAGATTGGTTCTCCTAGATGCCTGTTCTCTCCTCAGATCTGAAGCTCTGGTGACAAACAAGAACGGGGTGGGTGTCAGGGGGTGGAGGAATACCCAAGACAAGAGAACGAGGTAGTAAGCAATCCATGATAATCCGGGGCTGTGACCCCTGGCAGTTCCCACATTCTCAGGGTCACACTAGCTAACTTCAGAGAACAGAGGCTTGCTGCTACTTCTCCCCCAGGGCCAGGCTAAGGGGGATGTCCCCACCCCACCTCCTACAAGCTGGAACTCTTTCTCTTTTCACAGAGAGGCTTACTCCAGCTGAGACTTTCTCAAATACATTCAACAGACCTGTGGCTCAGACAGTCTCATGCTTGGCTTATTTCACCCCCTGAACACCGCTTTCCGACTTACTCATGGTCCTGACTGGTCGAATGATCTGGGCTCCGGGAACCGGAGAAAAGTCCTTAAAGGAAATGTGAGTGGCAAGGTGGCTATTTGTGTGTAAGGTGGCCTCATAGACCCCAAGGCAGTCTCTGTGTATATGTGCCTGCACACATGCCTGCAGTGTGCTCGTGTGAGATACTCATAGGGGGTGGAGGGGCTGGGGTAGTTTTTTAACTAGAAAGAACTAATAACTAGCATGGGATCCTGGATCTTGGCAAACTTCAAATGTACAGAGAAAGAACAAGAGCCAGGTGTCAGGCAGCATCCAGTTTGTGGGTACACCATGGGAAAGAAGCATCCACAGCTCAGAGACCCCGAGTTCACAAGTGAACCTAAGAACAAGGGCAAACCTGTAAAGGCTGCACACTGGCAATATACCATCAATAGTAGGCCCTGGTCGCCGGACGCTCTCCAGGACCTGGAATTCTACCCATCACATACTCCAAGCCCCAGAAGACAGCTGATATTTAGGCAGGACTCTGCTCTCTATCCCTTTCCTCTTCGGATGCAGGGAGAGACCCCAGCTTTCCATTCTAGTCCCCCCACCCCCCATCATTCCATCATTTTGCCCCTCTAGCAGGATAAGGACGCTTCTCACTGCTCTCTTAAGAACAGACCTTGGGATAATGACAACAGCCTTTCCGTGAGTAGCAACAACTCTGCTCAGTCCTTTACACATAGTAACAATTCCTTCCGGTCGGTACCACTTCCATGTGAGAGCAGGAATTGAGAGCAGGTAGAAGCAAGGGTTGCCTCTGTTCTGCACCTATGTCTCTTTTGGTCTCTCTCACACAGAGTCCGAGGGATTGTAAAAACGGGACAAGGATGAGAGCCACACTTGTAGGCCCCACCACTTTCCACCCTCACTGGCCTAGCATTAGCTCTGAGTCCCATCATAGCTGATTACAAGGACCTCGCAGTCACTCCGTAGACCTGGAAACCCACTATTCCCTAGGGCCTGTCTCAGTAGGTCTGAGGACTGTGAAGGAATTGGAAGGGAAGAGCGGAGGATCCTCGGGTAGCCTTTGCACATCTTCTCCCAACCACACGGCCCCACACTCTCCACTCTCTGCTACCTACCACACTCCACAAAAGGGGCCACAGGACAGGTGACACACAGCTCTGCTAAGTGTCCCAGGGTGCATGTGCCAATGCTGCCTCTCCTGAGCTAAGACAGTCACAGACCTGGGAACTCAATAGGCCCCCGGCTCACACCCTTAAGGCAATCAACAACAAAGGCCCACACTGGTTTCTCACGCCTGAGATCCTATCACATACATGTGGGTGAGTGTGTGTAAGTGTGGGTGCAACCTCGGTGTATCTCTCTAAATTTGCATGTGTCCACCCAGGTGAATAAATCTGTCAGCACGGTGGGCTCCAAAATAATAGGGATAATTTCCCCACTGGAGGAAATTCCAGAGCACCAGAAACCTCTGTGACCTGTTTCAGCGAATTTTTTTCTTCCAACCTTTACGTTTAAATTGAATTTAAAGAAGGAACCGAACTACATAAGGTTCATGTTTTGTTCCTCAAGTAAAAGAGTATCTAGATCTGTCCAAGTCAGCAGACATTAAGTACTGCCAATTATACCAGTTACCCTCAAATTCTGTGCTGCCTGCCTCTCCTTCACATTAAGGAAGGTTTTCACTCCTCACTTAAGGAATTCACTATTTTTGTAACATCGGGACTGTATGTGCCTCTAGACCGTGTTAGTGACCTGTGCCGGTGTTCCCTGTGGGTTCATGTCAAGTGGTGTAAGTGTGAGCTCTCTTGTCTGGGCCAGTAATACTTGGGCTGTTTGTTCAAGTTCAATCTTTACTCTGCAGCAGCAGTCTAAGTAGGTTTCACAGAACGCACAGACAAGGCTGACCTTTTCCCGTCGCAGATGGCTCCGTAATTACCCGGGCAAACCCTCGTTTGTGAGGTTCAATGGAAACCCAAGCCTTCCGAGGGTCTTGCTAGAAGTGGGGGTGGGATGGGTCCGAGAAGGTGTACAACAGATACACACCTCATGTGTTGGTACTTGAGAAACCATAAACAATGACAGCCCGCCCCTCACCGCCTCTCCACCTCCGCAGCCATCCCCTGACAAAGCCGGGTGCACACACTCACGCTCACAGTTAACTCCAACGGGTTCCAACCAGTGGAGCCCCCCAACCCCGGAGTCCCGCTTCGCCCCGCCCAAGCACCCAGTCCCGCAGCCCCCGCCTTGTCTGCTGGGTCGCCCACATTTCCTCGCCTTTCAGAGGTACGAAACCCCGAGGGTCTCGTTTCTCTGCTGAGAGTATAGGCTATTCCCACAAAAACCCACGGCCGAAATACGGCTTTCGGGAGTCGGTGCTGGGTCCAGCTGCCAGCAGTTACTCCAGCGAAGGCTGCGGAGCCGACTAGACCCCAGAGCCGCCTTGGACGTGTGCTTAACCCGTGGCCCTACACGGCGGGGCTCCCCGATAGCGCGCGGGACCCCGACGCGGCTCACCTTCCAGCGCCCAGCAGCCGGCGGGCAGCAGCAGCAGCGGCAGCAGCAGCGGAGCGAGCAGCGGCAGAAGCCCCGGCGGCGGGCTGGCTCGGGCCATAGCCCGGGGCGCTCGGGGGACCGAGCCGGGCCGCGCCGGCGGGGCTGGGGGCGCCCGAAGAGAAAGCTCGCTCACAGTCCAAGAGATCTCGGCAGGGAGGGGGCGTACAGCAGACGGGCGGCTTCGTAACCGAGGTATCGCCCAACCCGGTGCGCCGGGAAGATGCCGGCGGGTCGGTCCCGCGGGAATCTGGACCGACCGGTTCAGGAGGATCCGGGGCGCTGCGTGACTCGACGCCGGAGGACTCGGGAGGTAGAGGGCGCAGGTGGTCGCGGTTTTCGGGACACAGTCCACGGAGGGCCGAGCTTGGATTCCGAGCTCCGGGTGCGCGCGCCGTCCGAGGTAGAAGCCGGGATCTGGCTGCGCTGCTCACGTACTCACTTCTGCTGGTCCTAGCCTTGGAGCGGCCGCTCTGGGCGAGAGGGGCGGGGTTACGGGCCTGCCCGTCAACACTCCGGCCACGCCCCAGAGACCGGCCGCCCACTCACAGACCGCCCAGCCAGCTGGTTCTGCTGTGAGAGCACTCTGCTGGAGTTCAGTTGGCCGCTCTACTAGCCCACCCTCGGTGTCTCGGCCTGGAGCAGGAGGAGCTAAGAAAAAGATGAATTAGATTGGGCGGAGCCACACTGTCCGTCAGCCGAATAATCCCGCCCCTTTCGCCCATTGGCGATTAGTAACCAGCTTCAGTCCTAGGAGGTGATAACCAGATAGAACGAGCTGGGGGCGCCCCCCTGTGGCTAGCAAACCCTTGGGACTCGAGTGCTTTTTTTTTTTTTTTTTTTTTCTCTCTCTCAGGTGCGTCCTGACCTAGCATAAGCCTTAGCAGTGGGGAAAGGGCTGGGGTGGGATTTATCCACACCGGCAGAGCCGGCTCCTAGGGCTTCTCAAGGGTTTATTTATTCGTCCATGCAGATGTGATAATTTGTTCAATAAATATTTTTGGGTACCCACAGTGTATCAAAGAATGGCTAGGGCAGAGAAGCCTGTGTTATCCTGGAGCCACGTGAGCGCACGTGAGCGGTGGAGGTTGGTTTAAAGCTCACTGCGAGCGAGGGGTAACAAGCATTCCTGCAGAGATAAAACCTAGATTTTTGAAGCACACATGGGGGTCATTGCTAGCATTAGGTCTAAGGGAACGGCATCCAAGTGACAATATAAAAGATCAGTAATAAGTGCATTTATTTCCAGGCAGAGAACACGCGCTTTGTATTAAGACGCAGAATTGAAGAATCTAAAAGTTCAGAATAGCTTGAGAGGTGGGTGGAAGTAGGAGCAGAGGGGTCCGGAGTTTTTTTTTTTTTTTTTAATTCATGATGTAGACTTCCTCAGAGCTAGTTTTAAACGGGAGGACATTGCCCTATCACATTGGTGTGGCTCCTGGGGAAGATGAACAGGCAGAGAGCAAGGGTAGAACCCTGGTGACTTGTGCAGGGGCCTTGCTGGTCAGGGTGGTGGCTTAGAGTAGCTCTGAGGAGGAGCCAACAAGAACAAGCTCGAAGTGTATTCAGGGGATAGAGTTTGCCAGAATTTGTGACTAGATGGTTGAGAACATCAAAGGGAACCTCCGGGTTCCGACAACGGACTTCCGTTCTGCTTGTTCATTTCTTAGGACATTTACAAGGTGCAATAAACACCCTAAACAATGACTCACACTCATCAAGGTAAGTATTATTATAGCCTCATTTACAGACAAAACTGAAGAAAGAAAAGGAAAGAAAATACAGAGACAAACTGATGTGTAGTAAGACTTGGCAGCTTGCCTTAAGTCATACAGCTAAAAAGAGGTAGAGGCTGAACCCAGGACCACATAGCTACCGACATTCATTTCATTTCACCAAAGAATTAAGGAGCACTAGTATGTTCAAAACAGAATCTTAAGCTGCCCTTCCCCACCTCTGATGTTAGGACTCAGAATTCTGCAATGTGGAGTCCCAAACCCTGTATTGTAACAAACAGGCGATTCTGATGTATATTGAATTCTGAAGTCCTGATCGCCATGCAGCCTCTCACTGTCCTAAGTGATCATCACTCTGTGGTCCCTCAGAACCATCTGGTCTCTGGGCCTAAGAATGAGAAGACTCCAGAAGCATGATGAGCAGACTTGTTGCCCTGACCATGAAGCATTCCAAGACTCCAGTTCTGGAAAACTCCAGCAGGGTGAGAGAGGTCATGAATCCAAACCCGAGGATACTGCTTTGAAAGAGCTTTGTCTACCCAGGCAGAGACTGAGGGGTGTGAGGGTGTGTGGAGCTGGAGGGGGCACCGAATGCCTTATTTAGAGGCCTGATCCATTCTTACGATCTAAAAGCTTTCAGAAACCTCTAGTAAGGGTCTAATCCACAGAAGGGATCTTAGAAACCGTCTTATCGATTGTGGGGCTGGAGAGCCCAAGGTGGAGAAAGGGGACTGCAGCCTTCTCTGTCCTGGAAAGCTGGTTGATGTTGAGCAGGCTGAATTTTCAGCAGTTGGCCTAGGGCAGCACGTCCCAATTAAAGACTTGCTTATTGAAAGGCAGAGAAGTGAGTCTGACACTCCTGTTTACTCAACATCTGTGCCAGGCCAGGCCTCTCCCTGGACAAACAGCCCACCAGGCGGCAGGAACCAAGTTCCTTTGTTCTTGAGTCTGATAGCAGAGGCAGTAGTGGTGGCAGGTGATGGAGCCTGTCCCCACCGGATGTTGGCACCATGGTTCCCACGGGAATGCTTCCTGACCTAGATGCTGACAGATTGGACAGCACCAGAGTTCTGGCTACAATAGCTGGTGGAAAAAGGTGATGAGCTGGCAACAAAAGGGTACAGGAGATGGGGATAGGTGGGCACACTGGAACCAAATGGCAAATACATAGACGGCCCAAACTTTCTCGTCTTTCCAAGCTGAGATACCAAGAAACCCAAGGAATAGGCTCTGGCCTTGAACTTGGAAATGGAGGAGAAAGAGCTAGGCTATGGTAAAAACATTTCTCAGACCATATTGTCATTTGTGTGCTTGATTTTAGGAAGAAGCTTGATGCTCGGAGGGACCCAAGCCCAAACTGGCAGGCCCATACATTCAGCAGCTGTGGGGTCTATAAGAAGATGCTGAGCTGTCTAAGCCCAAGTATTCATGTGAACAGGAGTGGGTGAGAATCTGAGGAACCAAACTAAGTGAACCCCTGATAAGGAATGTCTAGCTTCCAGATCCTCTCTGCAAGCACTGTGTGTTCTGAGACAACTGAGGAATATGTGTGGCAGTTATTAGCCCCAGGTTCTTTTAAGGAGATAAAGCTTTGGCCCCTGACTTGATCTACTGCACCTGTAAGGACAGAACAGAGAAAGAGAACTTGGGGTAGGAAGTCTGATAAATGATTTAGAGGCTTTCTGCTGTAGAAGAGTGGACCAGTGGAGATGCTAGTGGTTGAGGCTGTGCCAAAGTAGTCCAAACAATAGAGAAGCCTGCTTTAGACAGAAGGAAAAGAGAGGACTTGGGGGTGAGTGGGGGTGGGGATGGGGGTGGGGGAGTGTGTATGGAGATGACATCATGATGGGGGTGAGGGTTTGTTCTGTATGTACCAGCTGGACTTGGAAGGCCTGTCATGCATCCAAATGGGTACATCTCCACTCCCGCCTCTTCTGCTGACCTGTCTGCCCTCTGAACAGCCAAGTCTGGTCTTCCCGGCATTTGAAAGTCCTGCTTCAAGATTTTGCCCTGAGTGTTCCCTGGTGCTCGTCATGGGAGTACTTTCATCTTACTGTTTGGATATCAGCTTAAATGTCACTTGTCCAGCCACTTGGTCCCCCCTTCTCTCCACACTGTCACTGTCTAGCCTATGGCATGATTCACACGGGCTGATATTGCATTATTAACCACCAGTTTACACACATGTATTATCTCCTCTGATAGAATGTGAGTCTCCTGAGGGTGAGGATTTTTCTTATTTGCCACTGATCTCCAGTATAAAGTCCACTCACTCACAGCTTACTAAATAAGTCAGTATGCAGGCAAGCACCAGGTACTTTTAGTCATTTCCTGTCCCAAACTGGAGGCAGACATTGTTAATCAATTCCAGAGTCTTTTATCTATGAGATGTCCCATACAGCTATTGCCAGTCTGCAGAAAACTGGAACACAAAGTTACAACCATCTGATATTCCTACTTGCTACTTACACAGCCTTGTGTGAGTCTTTTGAAAGTTCTGGGCCTCAGTAGTCTCCATCAAATGTCTCAAACAAGATGTGGAGACAACCTTTCCACCTCTCTCTTATACCTGGACTCCGCGGCTGGATACTACTGTGCCGACAAGCTTTATACCTAAGATGGCAGGCGGGCTTAGCTCCAACTATCCTCTTGAGCCACACCCACGCCTGGACTTTTCTGCTTTTCCATTTTATCACCAGTCCCTTAAAGGAAAGGCTGAAGGACCTTTAATATTTACTTCAGAAATCCCCTTATTTTTAAATGAGGAACTGGACCTCAGAGAAAGGAAGTCACTGGAGCCACAACCCAACAAAGACCAGTGACCACATCTAATACTTAGCTGAGCTGTACTCCAGGAACCAGTGGATAAAGGCTGCAGCTTCCTTATACCCAATCACAGTCTCCAAGTCCCAAGAGACAAACAGTCTGGTTTCCCTGAAGGCCCTGAGCACTTGGCCTTAGATATTCCTAGCTCTTTCTCCCATTTCCTAGCCAGCCAAAGGCGGTGAGAAGTACAGGTCTCTCCCTCCCAAGTCCACTTTTGGGAATTGCCATTGAAAAGCTTTTGTCTATTCCAAAGCCTGTAGTGACTCTTGGCAGCTTCCTGCCTTTCTCTCCTTCCCACCCAGCCTGGCTGATTCTCACCACTCTCTTGAAGTTATTATGCTGTGTTCTTTCTAGAACAAGAGCTCAGTGTGGGCATCCCTTGAGGGAAGGTAAGGGAGGAAATAGCCGAGTATTGACAGAACCACCCTGTGCTTTTGGATAGAGCACCTCAGACATCTTCCCCAGAGGAGCCTTTGAGGCAAATGTGCCTGCAAGTGGCCTCTTTGTGGAGAGAGGTCCATATTTTTTTCTAGGAGCTATTTGAAGAAACATTGATGTTTGAAGGAACAGAAAGGCAAGATCCTTGCTCAGGAGGGCAGGGAGAACCCAAAGGGATTCAAAGGTACCAGTTAAGGACTAGTACCCAAAGCCCCAGAGAAAGGTCAGAACCAGAGAAGAACTGGCTTTGTGTTTAATTAGGAAAGGATGAAATAGACAGAGTTCAACACACTCCTCAATGTTATCATCAGCCAGGCACAGACATGTGACTATGAGCCAGTAGACCAAGGAGTTTATGTTAGGGAATCAGGGGGAGTGTTGGCTTTACAGAATAAATGCAGGAACCAGAGGAGTGAGGTATAGACAGGACATGGGATCCAGCTGTCAAAGACAGTCCTAGATGAGGTCCATGGAAGTCTCCTCAGGAAGGAGACAGTGTGAAGAAAACAAATGAGGCCCGGGAATCAGAGGATGTGATCAGAAAAGGGAACAGCGGCAGGGCTGTGTAGCATGTGCTCAGAATCAGAAGCACACTGGAGTCACCCGCAGCTTCCAAAAAGAAAAATGCTCGTCCCCAGAGATTCTGCTCTGAGGCACGGTCTGTATGCGCATTTTTAAAGCCGCCCATTTGTTCTAATGTGAGGAGCTGAGAAAGGGGAGGACAATGGGATGATAGCTGGGAAGATGGCCCCAGGAAAGGGCTTGTTCACAAGAGTGAAGACCTGAGTTCGGATCCCAGCACCCATGTAAAATGCTGTGCCAAGGCAAATGCCCAGGATCCCGGTGATGAGGAGTAGAGACAGGACAGTCCCTGGGAATTGCCAACCAGCCAGTCTAGCCAACTGGTGAACTTTAGGTTCAGTGAAAGAATCTATCTAAAAAAGGAAGTAATGTTGACATCTGACCTACACACACGCACACAGGCACACAAACACACACATATACACACACATTCATGCATGCAAAATAAAAATAAAAAGACAAGTACTGATCATAAAAATTCAAGTTGTAAGGTAGGAGGTGTGGTTCAGAAGGGCAGTCAGCAGTGTGTTCTCTGAATTAGAGATGCAGCTCAGAGGAAGGACACAAGAAACCATGGCAGACTGCTTCAAGACCCCAAGCAGAGGCATGTGCTGGCCTATGGCTTTGTAAAATAATGCTTATAAAATAATTTTTAGCTTGTATTTTCTCATCCTTTCTTCCTCAGTGTTGCTGTAGGATAAGGGGTCCCTTACTCCTTACAAATGTTCCCCTGGGGCTCTCAGGAATAATGAGACTTTTTAGGTCTCCTGGCCCAGCTTCTTGCCAAAGGATGTTTCTGAGGGGTAGTGGGTAGGGTGATGTTGATGGCTTGTGTCAGCCCTGCCGGTGTCTCTGGAAGCTCAAGTTCTCTGCACTGGTCTCTGGTAGGGAATCTCATCTGGAGAATCTGCTCCTTCTCCACTGTCGGCCCCATTCCCTGACAACTGTCCAAACGTGTCTGGCGAATTCCAGTAGGGGCTTCTTTCTCACACAGACAAAAGTGACACAGGTCCTTCTCTGTGTCAGTTCACACAGTAGAAGTGGCATGATTCTCTGTCCTGCCCCAGCTGCGACCCTAAGCCTCTGCTTCAGAGCCTTTCCCTGCTCATCTGCCTCTCCTCGGGCCTGCAAGAGACTACTATTGCTGGTGACTGAAGCATGCTGCACCTCAGTCACCAGCTGCCAGAAAATGGAAGGCACAGAGACAGGTAGGTGGAGAACTTGGCCATGCCTATGATTACCAGGCTCCTTCAGCTCCTTAATTCTCCATTTCTCATGTATAAGATAATGCCCCCAACTCCAGGACACAGCCAGGAGAGATTAAAGCCTGTGAAAGCTAGAGTACTTAGGTAGCCACTTAACTATTTATTTACACTGACTGCTATTAGTTAATGCTGCACACTCCTCCGCCTGTGCTGGGTACGCTAACATATAGGACTTTATCAAATAAGTAAGAAGAGCTAGGTGCAGTGGCTCATGCCTGTAATTCCAGCATACCACGAGGCCGAAGTAAGAGGATCATTGTAAGTTTAAGGGTAGTCCAGACTACAGAGGAAGTTCTGGGACAATTCTGGACTAGAATAGAGCCCTACATGACATTTTCATTAGCTCATTGAGGGGGGATGTAGACTATAGCATGCCTGTAGGGGTGCTGTGACCTCCCCACATACAGGCAGACTTTAATTAGAGCTGAGGGCCACCTAGTGGCCACTGTTGGACCTTCCAACTCTACCCCTGGTTAGTAAGAGACTGTTCAGCTGGATGACAGACTAACCCTCCATGGAGCAAGAAGACAAAGCATGGGGAATGTTAGAACGTGGTTTCCCTGAACACAGTGTGTAAACTGTGTACCCAAGAACTGACTCAATAGGACTGCCGAAACACGTGAGTGAGTTTTATTAAATGGTGACTTGGTTCCCTTTGGTGCAGCGAGGGAAGGGTTTGGGGACGGCCCCTTCCCTCCTCCTGTGGGGGCGCTGAATGGGCAAGGTTGGTGTGGTCTTGATTTTCATGTCGCTGCTGACACCATCAATCTATTAGGAAATAATAATAACTGCTGTGCAGGAAAACAAGGGAAGTTTTGCCAAGGCTGGCCAGGAGAGATGACACTAAGGAAATACTGTGGATGCTGAGCTGTCAAGAATGACGGACGTGGGCAGGGCAGCTGGCAAGAGTGGGTGGGACAGGAGGAGGAGCAGTTCACACTGACGCACAAGCATGAATGAAATACTGTTTCAAGATCCCAAGGCTAGAAGTGTTCTGACCTCCCTAAGCCCCAACTGTGGTCCCCAGGCTTTGTCCTCAGTCCTCGGAGTTTCATGCCACACAGTCCCCTCAGGGGAAACAGCTATCTACACGGCTCTTTCCCATGCTCCTGACCACATACACCGCCTCTGGTTGTTGGGCATCTCTATTTGGGCATCCTCCAGGTACCTCTGACAAAGAATGTGCACATTATAGCCATCTCCACCATACTCCCACCTCACATTCTCTTCTCCAGGGTTCTGTGGCATGGTGAAACAACTCTGACACAGTGCCCTGAACAGATGTGTGGAGCCCCTTTGCCCTCCTGCTAGTTCTCAAGCATGATAGTTTAGCTCTGCATGTCTTTTTCTTCCTTGCCTGGCATCTGGCTACCTGTGTCTTGTCAGCATAGCTACTATTTTGATGTAGTTCAAATCTTTTCTTACATGTTGGGATGCAATTGCTTTTTAGCTGGCTCTTAAATGCTTAGCTGCTGTTAAGTATTTGGGACTAGACTCGTCACTTTTTTGTTGCTATTATAAGATGTCATGATCAAGGTAACTTAGAGAAGAAAGTTTATCTAGACTATGGTTCCAGAGGAAGAAGGACCCTCATGGTGGAGGGGGATGGCAACAGGACCAGGAAGCTGAAAGCTCACATCTTGAACCCTTAGCAGGAAGTAGAAAGAGAACTGGCAGTGGGTGGGGCTTTTTCCTGAGTCTACCCCTGATAACATACTTCTTCCAGCAAGGCCATTCTTGCTAATCTTTCCCAAACAGGAGCATCAACTGTGGACCAAGTGTTCAAATGTCTAAGACTATGGGGAGGCATATCCCACTACAGTGATCAAATGAATTGTCCCTACAAGTCACCTATCTCTTTCTTGTGTGAGCGGTAAATACAGTGATGTAGGCTCAGCCAGGAGTGGTGATGCTTGGGAGACTAAGGCAGCAGGATTGCCTGGAGTCTGAGACCAGCCAGGACTGGACAGTGAGTACGGGGCTAGCCCTGGATACATAGCAAGATTCTATTCCAACAATCCCCTTAGCTCTTCAAAAAGAATGTGGGGTCTGCAATCCCTCACCACCAATGGAACGTAGCTATCCTACCTCTCTGAGCTCCAGTGTCCTATCCTGGAGAATGTAGGTAGTAATAGCACCTGTGGGCCATGAGCTCTAAGTACCGAGGCTCCTGTTTCCACCGGTCCCAAGCAACTTCTTCTCCCCTCAGCTGTCCTTAGTGGCCTGTCCTTCATCAGCTACAGAGTCATAGGCAGCACAGGCCCAAACACAGCTAGCCCATTCCGCCATTTGTGTCCCAGTGAAGAACAGCTAGTTATTTACCTACTCCACAGCCATGAGGGTGATGGAGGGACACAGGAGAAAGAACACTGAGTTGCCTCCCTCCCTAGAACTGAGGTGTTTTAATTAGGAGTTGGCCACCTTCTCCAAATACAAGATAAACTCATTTGTAGTCACAGGAAATGAAACAGGAGATGTCAAAAGGAGACAACAGCATCATTTAGGCTTCCTGGCCTGTCTGCTTCTGGGCCTAAATCCACTATCAGAGATTGGCCTGCCTATTTATGTAAAAAAAAATGAGATACTAGAACATGAAGGGGAATCTCATAACTAGTAAAGTCCTATCACTGTTCCTGAGGGTAATTATGCTGTTATAGAACATACGTATACATGCATATGTATACATATATTCTTATGTGTGTGGCCCTTCCCTGCCCTCTGAAAGAGCCTTCAAAGCAAATGGTGCAACAATTACCCAAGACAACACCAGGAGAGGTCAGATCGACAAAAGTTTAAAAGTGTTTTTGGAGTTGATGACCTACAGAAGAGTCTTGAAACTTCACTAGCAGAAGAAATTCGTAGTGGACCCGCCCTTCAAAGTAAAAGCCTAGGTTTCCAAGGCTACCTCTCTGTGAATCTTTTGTGAATTTATTTCTAAGGACAAGCCTTTGTCCCATGAGCAGGCTTCCCTGGAAGGGAACCACTGAATGCTGACGCCCTTGAACAGACGCCCACACATCTCCCATTATGTTATGTTATTCCTTGTGGAAGTTTTGATGCTGAATCCATCTGGCTCTCCTCTTCTGGTTGATCAAATAGCCTAATTGTCTTCAGCTGGATGGATGGGACATGCAAGTATGGGTGAGTGTGTAGAAAGGAATGTGTCAGAGGAAGTCCAGCCATCTCCACGTTGGTTGGAGTCCACTTCTCACAAGGATCCTATTTTATTCCAGGTGTTACAAGATCTTGGCAATCCCTTGCATAGTGCATCCAGGAATTGCTCTCATGAAAGAATTGGCAAGGAGCTCTGTTTGGGGCTTGGAAAGAATTCTGAGGAGACTCAGAGTAGGGGTGGAACCCTGAGTGAAGGGACTATCTAAAAGCATGGTTGGAAGTCCACTGTGATAGAGCCAGATGCCTTCAAGGGTGGGCTCTCGGGCTACAGTGAGTTCCTCCTCTGTAGGCATCAGAAGTTTTTAGCTTCTATATCCTGTGTTTGCGTCCCATGGGCTCCATCCCATCAGCATGGACTCCAAGGAAGCATTAGATGGGGAATTGAGCTGAATTGCCTCTTTTCTAGTGGACAACTTATATAAATTATCTTTCAGGCCTGAATACTTGAAGACACCAAGGAGGTGCTAGTAATAATTATACCGTGCCAACTGGCTTGAACTTCAACCACCGGAGGCAAACCCAGTTCAGACAGACTCCTTACTTATTGGTCAGATAAAAGTTTAAGACAAAGAGATGATGCTCAGAAGCAAATCGTTCTGCTGAGTTGGCCAACAAGTCTTTCCAAATCTGTCCCTCCCCACTTGTCCCCTTTGTCATGCTTTGTGCAGGAGCCCTGTTACCAGCGGCACAGTCTGCCTTAGGAACCTGCATCTAGACCTCGCTTAGGCTGTGATCACCCAGAACACAGCCCGTGTGTGCTTCTCTATGGGACTGTTCTTCTGGTTTTTGTTTTGTTTTGTTTTGTAACTACAAAGGGCTATTAAGTAGTGTAAAGAATAGGGCTTGTCTACATGGTCTGTCAATATTGAGAGGGCACGGAGCAACAGAAACTGGCATGCTGCTGGCGGGAAAGTAGATTACATGGCGACAGACTCAACGGGCACAGTCTCTGCAGCCCAGAGTCTCCTGGGTGGACCCTTGGGAAGCTCTTCCATGGTCCAGGGCACCTGCTACATAGCAGCATTACCTTAAGTGAAGACGTCATGGCTTCAGGATCATCATCAACAAACTGGAATGTTGCTCACAAGGTGAGCAGGGACCCAGAACAACCACAAAATAAAGATAACAGAAAAGTGACAACACATGGGTCTCTTCGTGACAGGAACTTGAGAAAAGGGCTCATAAGGAAGGTCCAGAAGCATGCTAGGATGAAACAGCAACATCCAATGTGTCTGCAGAAGCAGACTAGATTGGGATAGTGGCTGTGGGGAGACAGGAAAAGCCTGGGGGCCAACGGGAAGGGAACAGGACTTGGATTGTTGGGAGTACTTTAGGCTTTAGCTGGTGGAGGGTGTGCAAGGCCCATCTTAGGCTTCTCAGGTGACAGATTGTCTTTCTAACTCCAGTTCTGTCCTTGGCTTCAAGTGGCCTTAGACATGCTTGCTTGACCATTTCCTTCTCCGAAATGGGGGTTCTCATAGTACCCACCTCAAGAGTGGCCACGGCACTTGCATTGCTGACCAGAGATTTTCTGTTTCTTACCATAAGTGTGATCTTGGCCCCTCCTGACATCAGAGGTGTTGGACATACAAACAGGATGTGGGGGTTTGGGTCCATGTCTGCAGAGGCGGGCCTGGGTGAGCTGCTGGAATGTGCCTCATTTCTCTCTGACACTTCCTGGTAGTGCAGAGCTCAGAACACCTTCCTCCCTCCCTCCTCCCCTCCCTCCCTCCTCCCCTTCCCTCCCTCCCTCCTCCCCTCCCTCCCTCTTTCCCTCCCTCCCTCCTCCCCTCCCTCCTTCCTTCCCTCCCTTCACCTCCTGTGACTACTACCTCTGTCTACTTACAGGACCAGACAGATAGATGCCATTTATGGTCACACAGCTGTTGAGGGACAAAATGGAATTCTGATCCAGGGATCTCAGGACTAACACACTTTCAAACTAAACCAGGTATTAATGGAACCTTAGCCATGTTCCATTTAGAATTTTTTTTTTTTTTTTGAGATAGGGTCTCACTGTGTACCTCTGACTATCCTGGAACTCACTATGTAGATGAGGCTGGCCTTAAACTCACACAGATCCACCTACCTCTGCCTCCCCAGTAAGTGCTGGGATTAAAGGCATGTGCAACCATATCCAGTACATTTAGGAATCTTATAGAAATTACACCAAACTGTACTCACATAAAGGAGCTCTGGCCTCTAGCCATGGTAAACTTCCAGGTGCCATGGAAGGGGCTCGAACTTCCCTCCTGCTGAGGCTTTCATGTGGGGGTGTGTGCGTGAGCCCAGGTGCCTGTGGGGTCCTAAGGAGAGCTGGAGTTGTAGGCAGCTGTGAGCAGCCTGAGTAGAGAGCTACACTCCGATCTTCAGTCAGCCTTGTGAGCTCTTAGCTGCCGAGCCATTCCCCACATCCTCCCCCTTTTGCTTTGTATTTTACTGCATTTTTCAACAAACTGCTTCTAGAAATATCTGACTGCGTAAACATTTATCCCATCCACCGTTTTCTACGTGGACACTCTTGGAGCATTTTCTCTGCAAAGAGAATGACAAGAAGTTTCTCCCACATCAGCCTCCACATAGATAGCTTCATGCAGGCTCGGGTTTCCGGGCCCCACTAGTCGGTAGGCAGTGAAGTGGCTGAGCGGATTGGCAAGTAGGTAAAAATGCTTGGATCCCCAGGTCTTTAGGACCCAGAGGGTCCCAGGCCACCACCAGAACCTTGAGAGATGCAGAGAAAGTTCACTAGAGGGCACTACAACACCACCCTAGGAGAAGCTCTCCGCCCACTGTCAGGCTACCTCTTTCTTTTTCTCCTCCCAGCCTCCACCTCCGGCTAGCAGAAGTACCACTGGGCACCCATTCAGCACAAAGCTGTAAGCTAAGTGCTGATGTGCAAAGGTCAGGGCATGGGCATAGCCCACTGGTAAGTTAAAAGAAGGGATGGGAGTCCAGAGAGGCAGCACCTCTGGCATTTTCCTGCTTCTGGGGACTAATTATAGAGCACTTGTGCACATACAATATATACGCACCATGTAAATGACATGCGTTCATGCACACATTGCGTAAACAGTATATTCCTTTTTCCCCCATAGCTGTGACCCTACAAGAAGCATTTTAAGCAGAGAGAGGCTTTGTTTGTCTAAGTGTATGAGTGGTGCAGATGGTGATGGCAGAGAAGCATGGCAGAGGGAGTGTGGCCTAGTCCCTCACACCTGCAGTCAGGAAGCAGAGGGAGATGCTCACCCAGCTTCCTCCTTCCCCTTTATTTTTGGTCTGGAAGTGCAGCCCATAGGATGGTGCCTCCCACATTCAGGGTAAGCATTCCTCCTCAGTTAAACCTCCCTAGAAACACTCTCACAGACCTCAAAATGTATCTCCTAGGCGATTCCAGATGCAATCAAGCTTGGCCAATTAACCAGCACACACGCCTACCCTATACATAGGCCACATTCCCAACACCCCACAGAACAGAATGTGGAATCAGTAGCGGTGAGTTTACAGCTTGAGAGAACAACTCTCAGGGTCCCAGACAATCCACACAGCATTAGAAGCACAGTAAAAGAGCCCTGTTAAAATGCACATGTGTTAACCATATGTTCCCTGAGGGCTACATGTGCTCATCCATACCCACTGGCACATTAGCCGATTTACTAGGTGGTGAGGTTGGGTCCCTGAGCCTTTGATAGGGGGTCAGGCGCTGGGGAGTGCTGAGCAGGCGCACACTGTGCCAGGGCCTGCTCTCCACCTTGCTGTGGGCTGATTACTGCCCCAGCTTTTTAGGGGGAGGACAAGAGGGCAAAGAGATGGAAAGTGCTTTCTCTAGGCTCAAAGAGCAGTAGGTAGTGGAGCTGGAATTCCAATTATGCCTGAAGAAACTTACAATTAGGTAGCTATGGAAACAAAAGACCCAAACTAAACCAGGTGTGGTAGTCCAGGCCTGTAATCCCAACACCTGAGACAGTCACTACCTGTTTAAAACCTATCTGGTGGGCAGGGCCATGGTGGTTCTAGCCTTTAATCCCAGAACTGGGGAGGTGGAGACAGGTGGATCTCTGTGAGTTTGAGGCCAGCCTAGTCTACAGAGTGAATTCTAGGACAGATTTCAAAGCTATAGAGAAACCCTGTCTTGAAAACCAAAAACAATTCCCCTAAACCCCTCCCCCCCAAAAAAAAACCAGTCCGGTGAATTCCAGGCCAGCCAGGAGACCCTGACTCAAAGCAAAAAAACCCATCAAGATCACAGTGATAAAATTTAAAATAAAAAGATTAAGATTAAGACGTTGGGCTGGAGAAAAGGTTCAGCAGTTGAGAGCACTGGCTGCTCTTCCAGAGGACCGGGGTTCAATTCCCAGCACCCACATGGTGGCTCACAACTGTCTGTAAGTCCATTTCCAGAGAATCTAATACCCCCACACAGACATACATGCAGGCAAGACACCAATAATTTAAAGAAAGATTAAGACATAAAATAAAAATAAAATGATGCGAGAGTCTCCATTTTCTTTTTCCCTCTTGCTCAGTTTGCATTCATGAGTTTTGTTGCTGAGGCTGCCTTCACTCAGTGTGGTCAAGCAGCCCTGTTAGCCGAGCCTAGACCCAGCAGACCCTGGAGCACTGAAGTGATCAGAGGTGGGCAAAGATGTCTTTTGACCAGGAGGAAGTAGTTTTCCTTTAAAAAAGTTTTTAACATTAATGTATTGTGTGTGGCACAGCATGAGTGTGAGGTCAGGCATGCTGTCACCCTCCCTCTGCCGAGGGTCTCTCTTGTTTTGAAACCCAGGAGTTGACTTTACCCTAGCTGGTTCTCTACTTTTCTGGGCGCTTGTCCTGTCTCTACTTCAGTGCTAGGATTGCAGATGTCTGCCACAATATTGTGTTCTTTATGTGGGCTCCCTGGACAGACAGTTTCTGGACTGTCCTTAGTCATAGGCTTGCATAGAAAATGTTCTCACCCACTGTGCCCTCACCCTGACCTGAAGTACTTTCCTGCAGCATGACTCAACAAACCTACCTCAAGGTTGTCATATTGTATCTTAAATCTTAAGGAGGGGCAATTGTGAAGTTTCCCTTTTTAGGGTTGCAGAAGAGATGAGATGTGGGGTCTAGAGCTGAGTAAGAAGGATAGGGTATGCTCAGTGCTCTCTAAGGCTGCCCATATCTTCTGTGGAAGCAGGTAGATCAGGACTTTAAGACCAAGCTGAGCATATGAGACCCTGGTTAGAAAACAAACTGCTAATAATGATGCAACCTCCATTAGCCTCATCTCATAAGCCTCACTTTTACAGCCAGGACACTTGCAGCATCTGCCTTTAGGTTTATTGCAAGGATGGAAAGGGAGGAATACCATATTGTGCTGAGCACCGGGCTTGATGAGTGTCCAGGCAAGCTGTGATTTCCTAACAGAACACTTTAAACACTGAGCTATCTGGTCCCTTCCTGCAGGGAGATCTTTAATGGCTACTGCCTGCTCACAAGTTACATTTACACTCCCAGAACATTTCCATGGGCTGAGAGCAAGCTTGCCTGCTAAGTAAAAAATGTGATTCAGTTTATAAAATTGCTATTTTTGTCCAGCTGTTTTTAGAAGCCTCTTTTCCCATCAGTTGAAGAGTTGGACCAGATAAACTGTGATATGCTTTGCCAATTAAAAAAACTCACTTTCTTTGTTATATAAGACAAGGAAGCTGTGTCTGGCTACTCAAGTATCTTTGGGGCTCAAAAATAAACAAGCGCAGATTAATATTTTATAGAGAATAATTTTTAGGCTGAGAGAGCTGAGCCAAACATTTAACCTTCAACAATGAATGTCTTGTC
Organism: Sigmodon hispidus; assembly: GCA_004025045.1. NCBI lineage: Eukaryota > Metazoa > Chordata > Mammalia > Rodentia > Cricetidae > Sigmodon > Sigmodon hispidus. The sequence continues at coordinate 49,917 of PVIH01006112.1, read as the reverse complement.
AATAATAAGATCATTTGTATGCAGCATGTAATTCAGAGAGAAACAGATGCCTTCAGTTCATTCAGTGAGCTTGAAAAAATTAAGAAAAATGAAAAATTCAGTTTAAAGAGCCAATACATAGTGTGCAGGGGAATTTAAGGTCTCCAAAGTGGGCATTATTTTATTGCCTGACTTTTCCTAGGGACATGTGAGTAAATATTCTAAATAGCATACTGACCTCAGACCAAGAAATGCATGCAGCCAAGTCTGGATTGGGAAACCGAAGAGTTGACTGAGGTTACTTAGAGGAGTGAGGTGACTCACAGGCAGCTATGTCATCAAAGGCTCTCACAGCATCCCGGGAGCATCCCCACGGGTAGAGCCACTGGAGAGCTTCTTCTCCCAGCATCTGATCGCTTTTCAAACCTTGTGAGGAAAGTTTGCTTAGCTTTGATCTTGGGAGCCTCTCTCCTCCTGGTAGGAAGAGCTTCAGTTTGAAGGAAACAGCTCCGACACAGCATTTGCAGAGCTCAGTTGATACATAGTCTCGATCTCCAACACGATGAAAGTGGCTAAATACAACTCAGCTGATCCAAACACTTAGACAGAATGGGACCTCCCTCCCTACTTTCTCTCTCTCTCTCTCTCTCTCTCTCTCTCTCTCTCTCTCTCTCTCTCTCTCTTTCTTTTTCCCTCTCTCCTTCTCTCTTGTTTTTTTTTTTTTTCTTTTTAATTTTATTTTATGTGCACTGGTGTGTGTGAGGGTGTCAAATCTCCTGGACCTGATACAGACAGTCGTGAGTTGCCGTGTGGGTGCTGGTTAGACTAGAGAGGGGTGGACAAGCACCAAGTATAATGGCATATCTTTGAAAGAGCCACAGCAAACCCATTGCTCTCCATCTTTTGTTGTTTTTGTTTTTCAAGACAGTTTCTCTGTGTAGGTTTTGAACTCACACTGTAGCACTGTAGACCAGGCTGGTCTCAAACTTAGACATTTTCCTGCCTCTGCCTCCCAAGTACTGAGACTAAATATACCACTATGGTCCAGCTGCCCTCTATATCACTTTTAAATTAACTTTTAAAATGTGAAATTCTCACTGGAGAGATGGCTTAGTGGTTTGTAGAGGACCCAGGTTCAGTTTCCAACACCCACATTAGGGGCTCACAATCACCTGTAACTCCAGCTCTAGGGGATCCAGTGCTCTCTCCTGGACATAGTTGAACATAAATTCACGAACATATTTGAAAATAAAGTAAGTCCTTCAATTTTTTGTTTTTTAATTTCTGGGAATAAATTTAAAGTTATTGCAACAGCTGCCAAAAGATAGTGTTATATAAAAGGTAGGTTATATAAGATTTGATATTGTGTGGACAGCATCCTTGTACTGGACTCCAGCATCCATGGACTCAGCTGTCACGACCATCATGACCAGCAAGGAAGACGCAACACCAGGCTCTTCTTTCAGCAGTTTATTCAGGAACCTTGAATAATTTTCTGACTTCTTCTGACGATGGGGAAACCCACTCGTGGCCTAAATAGCCTCTGGGCAGCCAACCCTAGTACGCCACGTGGGCATTACTGATAGGCCCAGGTACTTGGAAGCAAGCCAGATCCTTAGCCTTAGCCAAATATGGAGTTGTTTATCACTGAGAGCACTCACCATTGGGAAGGTGGAGGGCGGAAGCCAGCACCATCTTTAAGGCGTGGCTGCACACAGCTCTCAACACTCAGCTAACCTTGGACCAAACATATTTTTGGAAGGCTCGAGAGATGGCTCGTTGGTTAAGAGCACTGGCTGCTCTTTCAGAGGACCCAGGCTTGATTCCCAGAACTGACGCCATGATTTACAACCATCTGTAACTGCAGTTCTAGGAGACCTGACATCCTTTCTGGACTTCACTGGGCACTAGGCACACACATGGTAGAAAAGTCCACATACACTCATACACATAATATTTAAAAAAGTATTTAAAAATTGTTGTGGAAATAAAAATTATGTCAGTACTGAATGTATACAGACTTTTTCTTGTTATTATTCCCCGAACAATATAAGGTAAGAATTATTGAGGTAGCATTTGTATTATATTAGATACTGCAAAGAATCTGATTTGGTTTAAAGTATATGAGAAGGGCTGGGGAGAGCTCAGGAAGAAAGAACTTCAAAGTTTGGGGGAGGATGTGTGTAGGTTGTATGCAAATGCTGTACATCATTTTATAACAAGAAGTTTGCATTTAAGGATTTGGTGTGTATTGGCAGCAGGAATCTTGGAACCAGTCCCCTGTAGCTGCTGAAGGGGCAACTGCACTGGAGCAGAACTCATGCCCTTAGTTAGCAGTGACAGTTTAACTTCCTGGCTAAGCTGCTAGATTAAACTGTATCTTCCAGCATCTCTTTCACAGGGAGCCACATGATCAGATTCTGGATGACAGGAAGTCCAGTCTCTTCTCAGTTCAAGCTCTGGGGTGTTCAACTATAACGGTGCACACCATCTGGAGGACAAGACTCCACTAACGCTCTTTCCCTGACCTTGAGCTTCGGTGTGGTTTCTTTCCTCCCATCCCACTTGACTCCACAGAATTCACCAAGTGAGAGGTAGATCTTTCCTATACATTCTGTAGTAACACAGCCATTACAGCTCTGTTGGAGTAACTGATACCAGATACCTGTCACCATGGGGGGAAAACAGCTGTATGAGCAGGCAAAATATAAGACAGAGGCATCAATCAGCAGACAGTACCAGAGGGTGGCCCTGAGAGACAGGAGTCTTAAGAGTTGAGTTTTCCTTGGCCCTGGCTTTCTCTCCCTCTCTTCCTTCACAGCTCCAGGAGGTGACAATCACAGTACAGCCTTCTTGGAGAGCTGAAAAGACAGAAGGCTGGGGTACAGGGACGCCAACTTGCAACGTGTAGGACAATGTAACAGAGAGAAGGAGCTGAGTGAGGCTAAGTGCTAAAAGGTTGCACTGGCTTCTCCTACAGCCTTCTAGGGCTTTCCTGGGCATGCCTGAGACAGGAGTCTACTGCAGGGCTGAGTGCTGAATGGAAAGACAGAGGCTGCACAGTGTCAGAGCGACGGGCAGTTCAGCCAATCCAGAGTCAGTGGTGAGGCCGAGGCTCTAGGACTGAGGACCACACAGTCTATAGCCAGATTTAACTGGATGAACTGCCTGCCCCAAAAAGCAGACAGAATCAAAGCCAGCAAATCAAGAGTCAGGTGAGGTGGTGCTTGCTAGAATTCCCATACCAGGGAGACCAATGTAAGAGTTCTGTTGAAAGTTCAAGGCCATCATGGGCTACAAAGTGAGTACCAGGTCAGAAAGACTCTGTCTTAGAAACAAAAAAGATAATAGAAAAACCCAAACCAGAAAGGAAGGAACAGCATTTGCCAAAGCTTTGACTCTGGTTGACTCTGTTGGTTCTAGAACACAGTACAGACAAGAAACACACAGACCAGAATGTTACTCCTGGAGGAAATTTTAACTGCCAGAAAAATTACAACTATGACCCACTGATACCTGGGAGTACATTGACTTCTCAAGTAACTTCTAAGTCCCTAGATGTCTCTGAAAGGAACAGGCTGGAAATCCACAAGACCATCAGAAGAACAATATTCTGTTGCAGGGTGGGTACCTGTGAGGGCTTCTCTTCCCATAATTCTGTCTCCTCTGTTTTGCATATCCCTTAGACTACCTTTGGGGCTTCCTGGATTCATACCTCTCTACCTGCTTCTCTCCTTTCAAGTCTCCAGAGGTAAGGATGGTTCATCCTACTTGTATGCTGCTAACACACACTCCTGGACAGACTGTTTGGTCAAATCCACCCCAGGTAAACCTTGATTTATCAGAGGCCAGCTCCGAGAAAAAATAATCTTTTTTTCCCTCCTCCCAAAAGGCTGACTTTTGAGATTCTTGCCTGGCTGGAAGGAAACCATTGTAGGCTCTTTCTCCCAGGAGCTGTTAGTCTTAGCTACTTAGTATCTAGCCAGAATCCTTTCTTTCCCAGGGCAATGATCTCAGCCTTAGAAGACAGACATTGAGAGAGTGTGATTTAGAGAGAAAACAGAACTACATAGCTTAATATTGTTCCTCTTGCATATTTTATCTCAACTTGTCACTCATATTTTTACTTTGTTTATGGTGTCCTTCAAGGACAAGTTTTTTTTTTAGTATTTATGGTGTCAAATCTGTCAGCTTTTCCTTAATGACTTCTGGGTTTAGTGCCCTGCATAGGAAATATTTCTCAACCTTAAGGCTGAACATAATTTCTAATGGCTGCAAAATATGCCATTGTGTAAAGATGCAAATATATTCTAATAATTTACAGATGCACATTTAGGATGTTTTTCTGTGTAAGGTACTGTAAACAATGCAACAGACATCTTTGTGGATGCATTTTTCTTCGGCAATTGAAATAATCTCTTTAGAATGGATTTTTAAGGGTCCACAGGCTTCTTCACCATTCAAAAGCCTTAACTCCAATCAAATATTTATCTTCAATAAAGAGGAAGACAAAACTAAAAGACCAAACTTCTTTTTTTTGTATAGAAGTGCCACCCAGTACTCTGGCACTACACATTTATATGCACACACATATGTATATATGATGTATGATATATGTGTGTGTATTTTGGTTGACTAAAAATTGTTATTTATAAATGAGTCTGATTAATAAAAATAATAAAGAAGCCAATATTAGCTAACAGATACAATTTATTTGATAAACTAATTTTTTTCAAAGACAGAAGAAAATGTCACATCTTTTTTTAAAAAAGATTTACTTATTTGTTATGTATACAGAATTCTGCCTGCATGTATACCTTCAGGCCAGAAAAGGGCATCAAATCTCATTACAGAGGGTTGTGAGCCACCATGTGCTTGCTAGGAATTGAACTCAGGACCTCTGGAAGAGCAACCAGTGCTCTTAATCTTCTGAGCCTCCCACACCTCTTGTTTTATAAAGGAAAATACTATGGAGAAAAAAAATCCCTGAGAACACTCAGTGAATTCCTGCACTGTTGGATGTTGCCAGAGGACAACCTTGAGCGTCCTTGTTCATCAAATACCATCTACTTTTTTTCATTTATATGCTGTCAATTGAATTCAGGGTTTTACACATTCTAGGTACGTTCTCTCCCAGTTCTTGATTTTGGGGACATGATCTCTTGCTGACCTGAGACTCAATAGTTAAGTCAAGAAGACACTGAGATTTGCTTGCCTCTGCTTCCCCAGCGCAAGGGCTACAAGTGTCCCCATGCTTGAACAATGAGAGCCTTCCCACAGATTCTGGAGACCCAGGTCAGGTCCCCATGCTTGAACAATGAGAGCTTTCTTTACCCAGTGAGCCATGTCCCCATCCCTGGCCACACTCTAGATTTCTTATTCATATTGTCTAGCCTTCTATTTAATAAGTATAGGACACCATCCCTTTCTACTGGGCACTGCTACCAGGTCTTCCAAGTGCTCCACTTGCTCTAAGTGAGGCCCCAGCCTCCCTGGTGTCTGCCTTGACCTAGAGGAGAGTCAACCAGACCAAGAAGACGGTGAAAGCTGTAGCTCCCTGAGTGAAGACTGGAGCATGGGCTGCTGAAGCCAAGACCAGTGTTCTTGTGAAATGCAGCAAAACACCAAATCTCGAGCAGAGCATGGGTTGCACAGCCAAGATTCGTAACACCAAGGAACCTCAGACTGTAGGATCCAGAGTTTGAGACCAGCCTGGACTACATAGTGAGATCCTGTCTCCAAATAAATAATGTTTCCTATGGAGGTGAGGTCTTGGTGCTCAGTGATAAAACTTGTGCCTAGTTAGAATCTGTGAGATCCTAAGTTCAATCCCCCGCCCCAGAAAAATAAAATTAAAAAGAAAGAAAAATTGGGCTGTACTGCCACATATTTGCAGTTCAAAAACCCAAAGAGCTATTGTCTTTGAGCAAGTTTATTGAACTCTGAAGTTCAGTTTGTTTGGAGCTAGTAAGTTAACTTAGCTAAAGAACCAAAGGACCAGTAAGAAACAAGCCACACAATGGCATTACCACCAGTCCTCTTGTTGCTAGGCATCAGGGCCACTAACTCCAGTTGTGGGAGATCTGAAACTGATCTCTCTTTGGTAGAAGTAACATCTGAGGCTGGAGAGCTGCTACAGCTGCTAAGAACACTGGTTGCTCTTGGAGCAGGGTCTGTTTCCGGCATCCCATGATAGGTCAAACCCATTCATAACTCCAGTTCCAGGTGGTGGTCTGATTCTTCTTCTGCTTTCTGACCCCTATCTCCAGGCACTCAGGTGGTACACACATACATACATTCAGGCATAAAATAAAAGTTTAGAAATAGCATCTATTAAGAGTCTACTGTAGTTTCTGAAGCCATGCCCTCCCGAGTTCAAGCCCCATTTAAGAATTCCGGCCACTGACAATCCGTCTTTCTTCTGTTCTCCTAGGTGCTCTCCTCTCCTTCCCTCCCCCTCCCCTTTCTGTTATTATAATAATAGAGCCCTAAGTAGAAATAGTTTCTCTGTGTCTCCTGCTGCCCTCACACAGGGCATGAGGCCTCTCTATTCATAGACACAGCTAACCGGGTAATGCGGTATGGTATCATGGCAGATCACACATGATCCCAGTAGCATCTATGGCTTCAAAAGAATCTTTTTTCTTACAATACATATCTGTTGAAGAAAATAGAGGTAAAGGAGGAAAGAATAAACATGTCTTGCAATCCTATCTCCCAGAAGAAGCAGTAACTGTGGGTGTCTTGGCATATTTATTTTCTGTATGTGTGTATCTATTTGTGTGTCTGTATTGTTACCAAATTTGGGGTCACAGCCAGTGCTCTAACAGCCAGATTCTGCCCACCTCTCCTCAAAAACCAACCTTAAGATGCCAAATTAATAGAGAAAGGCGATTTATTCAGTGTGGCCACCTTGGCGGGATGGAGAGAAGGGACAGCTGTGGTCTCCTGAACTTGGGAACAACACGAGACACACAGGTTTAAAAAGCTAATGCTGAAGACCACATGTAGTATGTCCCATGTCCCCATATGAGCTGAACATACCACTTCACACTGTCTAAAGTGGTCCAGAGGCAGCAGCGAAGCTTACTTTGGGAACAAGGCAATATCCCAAGGCAACCCAAAGTACTTGTTTGTCCCACAGCAGTGTGTACTCTTGCAGCATTGGCTTTGAGTTTTATCATTCTTATCTATAATAAAATTTATTTTTAAATTATAATGTAATTACATTGTTTTGCCTCTTCCCCTTCCTCCTCCAGCTTCTTCCGTGTGACTTCTTCTGTTCTCTCAAATTCACAGACTTTTTCTTTGTTGCTACACATATGTGGGTATGTGTTTGTACATTATTACTAAATTCTTAAATATGACCTTCTCTGTCCACATAATGTTACATAGATGTACATGATCTCAGGTCTAAATGCTACCAGTGTAGCTGCCCAAACAGGAACATCAGTAGGCATGCTTTCCTGAGGGGAAAAGCTTCATGGCCTTAGCCCTAGCCCTAGGGAGAGAGCTAAGGGAACTGGGGATGTCCAGAGTGGGAAAAACCCCTCCCAAGCTGGTTATCCAACACCAAGGAGACAGCATTGTTTTCAATGGCTGCTTAGTTTATGGCTATGCAGGTCTAGGTCATCACTTAACCATTTTATTTCTGTTTGGAGGGTGTCCCTGGTGGGTTTAGTAATTCTCCCGACTCTCCCATCCATATGTAGCACCTGCTTGGTGCTCCCCTTGAGGTCTTCTTATAGATACCTTCTTCACAGGGATCTGGGCCTGACGCTGTGCACCTCCCAAGGCCACAGGATGGTGGTACCCTCCTGGCAGTGCCCCTGCCTTGGGGGGCTCTTCTCACCCTCACTAGGCATCCTGCGCCTCCTTAGTCCCTCCATGCCCACAGCCTGGTACAGTGAACATTCCAGACAATCCTGTCCCTCAGCCTCTGCCTCTTCCAGGTCTTCATTCCCTCTCTCTGCTCCTCACCACCCTCCCAGTCCCACCTGCACCCAGTCTGCCTACCCCTTTTCTATTTCCTCAGTTCACACGTGGTCCCCAAATTCCAGTCTCTCTGTGGGAAAGGATGCTGTGGGTCCTCCCCGCTGTGTGTACCAAGATAGGGTGAAAGGGCCCTGTGTGCAGCTGGGAGATGCAAGTGGTATAAGGGTCATTAGGCTGCAAGGCTTGTCCAAAGGGCTGAGGCTCTGAGAAACAGCCCAGAGCCCCAAAGCCTAACCCACCCCAACACGACAAGTACGATCTTGTGACCTCTTGGTGGCAGCTTATGAGGAGGGGTTGGCACTAGGTCTGAGAGCCGGCAGGGGCTCCTTTAGGACCAAACAGTGGGTTCCCCCTCCCTCCAAATAATAATGGGGTTCTCCTATACAGATATTGGCATGCATTTGGAGATACACCTTCAATAAATTTTCATTCTCGAAGATCAAAGCAGGAGTTTTAAAGAATCTCTTTCTTGTGGAGCTGGCTGGGCTGTGGTGGGAGGCACTGATGTGTGCCCAGACAAAAGTGATTAGAAAGGCTTTTGGCAAAGTGTAATGTGATATAGGATGAGTCCAAATGCTTATACCTTTTGATTCTGTGCTCATGGAAATGTAACAAAATGAACCTAAATATTGGTTCAAAGCTTTTGCACATCCTTCATGGTGAAAAGGGAGGGAACAGGGAGGAGGGCTTAAAGATTAGAGCCAACAAGGCAGGAGTGGGTGTGTACTACAGACCATCCCTAGGTGGGACAGCCTGCTGCTGGTAAGAACACTTGAAGACTCTAAAAGAACATATGTTAACTTAAGGGTGAGAGAAATAGAACATAAATGTGTATACACAAAGTGATATAGGCATGTAAGATAAGAATAGAAGGTTGGAAGGAAGAAAACAGAGTGGGAGGCCTTTCCTTAGGGAACAAAGGGGAAGGGAGACAGCGTTATGCCATAGTTCAGAGCTGTATTAAGGCCTATGGAATAATCCACCCACCAGCCAGTGCTAGCTTCCTCACTGCTGAGACCCAGGGGACCCTCCCCTCCGGCAGCCTTTGCCCCCAACCCTAAGTGAGCATTTCTGAACTACAGAACAGGTATTTGGACTAATGATGATCTTAAATTCCGATTCTGCCTGCCTCTATCCCTCCAATGTTAGGGTTATAGGCTCCTGTCACCACACCCAGAATACAGTTTGATTTTTTTTTTTTTTTTCCAGACGAGGCCTCACTATACAGCCCTGGCTAGCCTGGAAATCACAGCCATCTTCCTGCTTCCTCTGGGATCAAAACCTTGAACCACCATGCTGGTCTAGAGTAGGGTCTTAGCATCCCTTCAAGCATGGTCCTACTTTACATTCATGGTGCTTATGGGTAGCATTTCTATGATTGTTGTTTGACCAACAGGATGTTTGGGGATGTATTCATATTGTTAAATGTAGTTTAGTTCATTCAGTAAATGAGTTAACATATTTCAAAATAAATTTATTTATTATGTATACAGTGTTCTGCCTGCAGATCTCATTATGGATGGTTGTGAGCCACCATGTGGGTGCTGGGAATTGAATTTAGAATCTCAGGAAGAACAGCCAGTGCTCTTAACGTTTGAGCCATCTCTCCAGTCCCAACTTAATATTTATAAGAAAACCTAGACAAGGTCTAGGAGTTGATTTTTTTGTTACATATTTTTTGCTCATTGCTTATTTTTTTCCTAGTTTTTATTTATGTGAGGGGGGGTGTATGTCAAGGCATGTGATGTTGGACAAAGTTGGCTCTCTCCTTCCACATGAGGGCACCAGACTTGGTTGCCCATGCCTCCACCCTCTGAGCCACCTTGCCAGTCCTGCTTCATGCAGAGTATAAGAAGAATTCATTTTTGCTGCAGAGTAGTGTAATATTGTCAATTAACTGTATTTAACATGCCAAGCATGGTGGCATATGCCTGCTGAGATCCCACCCCTCGGGAGGATGAAAAATTTGAGGCCAGTCTCAACTACATAGTGAGGCTGTCACAAAACCAAAACAAAAGCAGAAAGCTGCGGCTCTTCTCTCCTCCTGCTAATGAGCCTTAGATGGTTCCATATTACTATAAACCAGGTTCCTGGGGCCACTCTGATCAGCATCTCCTTCTGTGTGTGCATGCTCGTGGTTTCTACAAGGATGCAGAGCTGGCTTGTGCTGCAGATTTGTGATGCATGCCTGGCTTCTGTACTACAAGTTTCTTCTCAGTCTTTCTCCAAAGCAGTAAACCATGTCAGCATCTCTTGGCATGCTTGACTTCCTTCCAGTCTAACAATGTGGATGGCTGCTTCACTATGGTTCCGGTTGCATTTCTCTGATGACCATGGCTTAGAGTTTAGGCATCTGTTCATTCACATTTTTTGGTTCTGTTGCCTTCTTTTCCTGTCTTCCTCTCAATTGCTGCTGTTTTCTTATTGATATTTAAGAAGCCATCTTTACTTTTTTAAATATTTATTTGTTTATTATGTTTACAGTATACAGAAGAGGGTACCGGATGTCATTATAGATGGTTGTGAGCCACCATGTGGTTTCTGGGAATTGAACTCAGAACCTCTGGAAAAACAGTCAGTGCTCTTAACCTCTGAGCCATCTCTCCAGCCCCCCTGAAGCCATCTTTATTTTGACATGTTCATTGTGAGGCTTTTAAAAAAAGATCTGCCATGCTACCTAGGTTGATCTTGAGCCCTGAAGCTCTCATGGTCTTCCAGTCTCCTCCTTCCATGTGCACTCACACCAGGCCCACATATAGCTTATTTTATAAGTTATTTATTTATTATATATGTGTGGGCATAGTGCATGTGCACTGAGGTCAGAGGGCAATTTGTGGGATTCAATTCTCTCCTTCTATCACATGGGTCTCAAGGCTCAAACTCAGGCCAACAAGTCAGCAGCAGGTGCCTCTACCCACTGAGCTGTCCCACCAGTTCTTTATAACTAAAAGATGGGGTCTTTTGAAACACAGAAAATTGTTGTGCTAATATATTCTCATTTTTCCTATTTATAATAGTTGTGTACATGTGTGTGTTTGTGGTATGTGTATAGTGTATGTGTGTTTATATGTATGTATTTGTGTGTGGTGTGTGTGTAATATGATGTGTCTGTGGGGGGGTGTATGTATGTGGTGTGCATGTCATGTGGTGTGATTTATTTGGTATGTGTGTGGTGAATGATGTGTGTGTAATATGTGTGTCTGTGGTGTGTAATGTGCATGTAATATGTTTTGTCTGTGGTGTGTGGGTGTGTATGTGTATAGTGTATGATATGTGCTCTGTATGTGTGTGTTGCTGCCATAGGGTCTCACACACATTAGACAAATATTCTACCACAAACTCAGCCATTTCTTGTTCCTTACATTTTCTTCTAAAGACTCAATGCTTTTTGTTTTGGATTTGGACCTGTATCCACTTGAATTTGATTTTCTGCAAATGGATAACAACTGTTATGTTGTTTGTTGGATACCCACCATTTTACAAGGTGGCTTTGCCATAAATAAAATTTCCTAGCAGATGTGATGACTCAGATGTGAAATCCCAGGAAACTGAGGCGAGGCTGGGATATAGACTGAGGTCATATCTGGGGGAAACAAACAAACAAACAAAACAAACAAAAACAAAAACAAAAACCAGATCCATTGTGGTAATGGACACTTTAGCAACAGCTTGGAGGCAAAGGCAATCTATATCATGAGTTTGAGGCCAGCAAAGGCTTTATTAGTTAGGTCTTGTTCAGAAGCAAACAAATAACAATTTCACCATAGCCAATGAAATTTCATACCCATTGAACACTACCTTCTTTTCTCACTCCCTAACTCTTTGTAACCTCCCCCCTTGTTTTCACTAATCACAAAAAATTTATCATAGTTTATTTGTCCTTCAGCTGGGTGTCGTGGCACATGCCTTTAATTCTAGCACTTGGAAGGCAGTATATAGTATATATATATAGTATATATCAGATTTTAATTGCTCTTTGGGATATGAGCCAAGTGTTTCCACGTTCTTTCTTTCTTTCCTTTTTTAGATTTACTTATTACATATACAGTGTTCTGTCTACATGAATGCCTGCATGCCAGAAGAGGGTACCAGATGTCATTCTAGATGGTTGTGAGCCACCATGTGGTTGCTGGAAATTGAACTCAGGACATTTAGAAAAACAGCCAGTGCTCTTAACCTCTGAGCCATCTCTCCAGCCCCATGTTTCCATGTTCTTGAATAAATAAAATGAAGGACACACATGTTGAAAAGTAACAAGAATTCTTCATGTAAAGTAAATAATATAGGATAGAAAGGCATAGGTTTGTCAAGATTACAGCTAGCCGTAGGAGTGAGGATGCCCATAGGCCCCAGGTTTCCTTTATGGGTCTAAAGGATGGAGGGGATGACTAATAAGGAGTGTGGTCTGAGTGGCTTTTTACTTGTATTGACTGATTAGGCCACATAATCATTTTTCTACTATTCTCCATTTTTTTCCCAAAAAAGCATTTATTTTTAACCATGGGCACACCCTATTATACATTATAATTACACATGTGCACACCCAAATTGTATGTGTAACACTTAAATTATACATTATCAATAGGGGACACTGTGATGAAATTTTGTTTGTGCTCTAACAAATAAAGCTTGTCTGAAGATCAGAGGGCAGTGCCTGCCACTAGTTAACCATAGAGGTCAGGTGAGGTGGCTCACAGCTCTAATCCCAGCGCTAGGGAGGTGGAGACAGGGAATGGCAGGCTGGTTGGAGGGAGGAGACAGGAGAAGTGGCTGTGGCTGCTCCTCTGTGTCTCATCTTTCAGCATTACCCTCATATCTGGCTCTGGGTCTTTATTATTATGACCAATTAGGATTTGTGATATAAGACTCTCCCTAAAAGTTCAATTTTGCTTTATTGTGCATGTACCCCAAATCAGTTCAGGACAGACTGGCCTTTCTTTTCTTTTCCTGGATATAAGGAGAACACAATTTGGATAGAATCTGTTTAAGTTGAAGGTAGTCAAGAGGAGAAGAAACACATTCCTTTGTTCAGAGAGACATGCAGGTGGGGTCCCAGGCTGCCCTCAAGTTGTGACATGTATTGTTCAGAGAGGGCTGTGAACAGGTAAGGAACGTAGACAGCATGTGTAATTGGTGTGTGGAGTCAGGGGTCACTAAGCTAGTCCCTATACTTACCTCCCCCAGGTGCAGCCTAGCAGCAAATCACTTACCTAGCACCTACAAAGCTCTGAGTTCATTCATAGCACAGCGGGGAAGACCGTTTGCCACCATGAACACTGGTACACAAGTAGCTCCTTAAGTCCCGGATCTCAGGGTGTATACCTAAAATGTATGAGGCTTGCTGGGAAATGGGGTGGCTCCATGCCAGTTATTTTTCTTTTGGTGGTGGGGACTGAACCCAAAGCCTTGCACATACAGACAAGAATCCTATGAATTCTACCTTTAGCTTTTATTTATTTTTATTTTTTATTTTATTTTTACTAATTTATCTATTTTCATTTCATGTACATTCTTTTGCCTACATGCGTGTCTGTGTGAAGGTGTTGGATCCCCTGGAACTGGACTTACAGACAAGTATGAGGTGTCATGTGGGTGCTGGGAATTGAACCCAGGTCCTCTGGGAGAGCAGGCACTGAGCCATCTCTCCAGCCTGTGTTTTTATTTCTGATGTGGGGCTTCAGTAAGTTGTCCAGGCTGGCCTGGAGCTTGTTGTAGAGCAGAAAGGACTTCTGCTTTTGGTTTGCTCAACCTCTCAGGTAGCTGGGGTAACAGGCTGACACTCCTAGACCCAGCCCAAAGCTAGCTTTTATTAATGTAAGTTGGCAACTCATAAGCAAACAATGAAAGATATAAAATACAAATAATATTAGAAATCAGAATAACAGTATAATACAAAAGAAAGATAAATGATTATAGAACTATATGACTCTATGGTATCTAACTTGAATATGTAGAGAAAATTGCTCCTAAAAGCATACAATGGACACCAAATAAGACAGAGCATTTAAGTAGACCAGTTAGGCTGGAAGAAACTGGGAGAGTAAAGTAACCCAGGGAGATGGTCTCCCGTCAGCCAGGCTGGCCTCAGACTCCCTATGCAGACTCCTGCTTCTGTTAGCTCCACTTCCCAAGTCCTGGGATTCAAATGTGCATCGCTGTACTGGGCAAGGGAAGGAACCTGAGATGACAGAGAATGTCCACCAGAAGTTGTGAACAAATCTCACTAAAGCCATGAACCTCTCAGATTCTTGCTATAAACATCCACTCCCTGTAAGGAACGCTTCACATGTTCAGCAGTCTTCTAAAGCTCAGAAGCATTAAGAGAAGAAAAAGGAAAACATATACTTGTGAAAGATGGAATTTCATATTGACAAGGCAGAACATTCTGGAGTGAGTGACGTTCACAACACTCAGAATGCTGAGGCAGGAGGATGGAGAGTTCAAGACCACGTTAGAGTGCAGACTGACAGCTGCCAACAATACTGAGACAAAAATAAAAATCAAATAAGTGTGCAAAGGGGAAATACCCACGGTAAAGCGTGCAGCCAAGCAGCGGCATTCTGGCCGTCCCGGGAGAAGAAGGCCCGTGGGAAGCGCTGGGGAATACAAGAAAGCCACTGTGGCAGCAGTTAGGTGGGGATGCTACCGTGGGAACTGGGCAGAGAAAGAATCTGAATTCTACTCCAGGACTAGAAGCCATCGAAGGCCTTCAAGCACATTTAGACCTTTAAAATACGATTTATGGTGTGTGTGTGTGTGTGTACTTTGCAAATCAGAGTTTCCTTCCCTTTTCTCCTCGCCTTTGTCTTTTGTTCCTGGAGCTTGAAGGGCCCACAGAAGCTGAAGATTTGGAGGTGGGTTTTGCTTGGTGGTTTTCCAGAGTTTGGGAGGAACTCGGGGCATCACAAGGGAGAAGCATGCATCTACACACTCTTAGAACCAGTTTCAAATATTAACTACAGTCCCCTCCACATCCCGCCTTCCATTATTTCCTCACAAATCTTTCTTAGAAGTAGCGAATTTCCAGAAAAGTAAATGAATCTCCTGGTGACACACCTTAGAGATTTTGTGCCTGCCCCCCCCCCAAAAAAAAAAAAAGGATGAAAAGCCAAAGGAGCTGGATGTGTGAGAAGACAGAGGGCCAGAACCAAGGAGAGGATAGAGGTTACCACTGAGGCCCATGCTTGCCCACTCCACCAGGTCTCCCCAGCAGCTCTGCGCACCTCCCACCCCATCTCCCAGTCCCTGGTCTGCAGTCTGAAACTTCAGAGCAGTTCCAAATCCTTCCACCAGAGGGCACAGGTGTGCTTCGCAGAGCTTCCCGGTCTGAACCAGCCGACTGGGCTGCGGGGAAGGTTCTGGAGCCTTTCTTCTCCAGGGGCTTGGACCCAGCAAGCACTTCTGCACGCACACACTCATGCATCCTGGAGACTGCAGGGGACCAGATCCACAGGTGCTGAGTCAGCCCTGCTGACTGATGAGGTGACAGTCGTCAGTCACTTGCACATCTTTATGTCTCTCTGATCTGTGTTCTGAATGGTTCCTTTTGCAGATTGGTAACTCTCCATTTACTTCTTAGCTCGGCACTGCACTGTTTACAATTCTATATCTAGATAGCTCATTTTGTTATTAATTATTGTTTTCATTTATTTTCCACCCCTACCTCAGTTTCTTCCCCCCTTTCTTTCCTTCTGGCCCCAATCCCGCTCCTCTCTGCCTCCCTTCTCTTTTGTTTCTATTTAGATAGGGCTGGCCTCTCCTGGGTGTCAAAATATGGCATATTACGTTAGGGTAAAGCTAAGCTCCTTCCTTGTATTAAGTCTGGGAATAGCTTCCCAAAAGCCAGTTCAAGCATAGGGACAGGTCCTGATCCCATTGCTAGGAGTCTCACAGGTAGACTAAGCTACACAACTGTCTCAACATGTAGAGAAAAGGCCTAGGTCGGTCCCATGCAGGCTCTCTGATTGTCAGTCCAGAGTCTGTGGTTAGATGTTTCTATGGGTTCCTTTGTGATGACCTTGACCCCTCTGGCTGTTACAATCCCTCTCTTCAACAGGATTTCCAGTAGATAGCTCATTTTTAAACAAATGTCTGATGTTACTTTTAGATTTTCCATATGCTTACATAAAAATGTAAATTTGGCCTTTATCTCCATGGATACAGTGAGCATCACTTTGTCTGTTTTGAATAAGCACAGCGGCTGGGTTGCGTGGGACATGATACTGCTGTTGGTCCACAGCTTGCTTTCATCCATTCTGCCTTTGTTTGTTGGTTTGGTTTGGTTTTTTTGGTCTTTGTTTGTTTTTGCTTTTTTTTTTTTTTTTTTTTTTTTTTTTTTTTTTTTTTTTTTTTTTTTTTTTTTTTTTTTTTTTTTTTTTTTTTTTTTTT